>CM067367.1:6785324-6902512 GCA_034401795.1 Chaetoderma sp. LZ-2023a
CGCATGACACGTGTGTTTACATACCCTTGATGGTCCAACACCGACAAACATTTCCAGAAACTCTGATCCAGAGACTGTGATGAACGGTACATTAGCTTCTCCAGCAGTCGCCTTGGCAAGAAGGGTTTTCCCTGTACCGGGTGGTCCCGTCAGAATGGCACCCTTTGGGATCTTAGCTCCCAAATCTACATATTGCTGAGGATTCTTGAGAAAATTCACAAACTCCATGATTTCAATCTTAGCTTCTTCACACCCTGCCACATCTCTGTCAATCAAAATAAGCCCAGAAATAAGCACTCTGAAAACCACATTGCAATGGATGTATCCAGTTCTAGCTATGCTCTGCCCATTTTAAGCTATGCCATGCCCATTTCAAGCTATACCCCGCACATTTCTAGTTATGCCCAACCAATTTTTAGCTATGACCTGCCCATTTCTAGCTATGTCACGCCCATTTCTAGCCATGTCATACCCATTTTTAGCTATGGCATGCCTAATTCTAGATAAGCTCTGCCGCTATCTTAGACATGTTGGAATCGAGTTATATGCTTTGAATTCTGAATTCCCAGAATCTAAATTTCAAGGTAACTATACAGGTAAGCTGTTGAACTGCTTATGAAAACAACAGCTCCAAGTCAAAATATTCAACAGTATGTTTATTAACCCGTTACTGGTCATACCGGCCAAAACCGGCCTCTGGAGTTGTCTTGTTGAATGTCCATTTGCAGGACAAGAGAAGACAATTTATGAAAATTTACCAATGGAATGCCAGGCTCGATAACCGAGCCAGTCATTCCAGTGGTAAATTATCAAAAATTGTCTTCTCTTGTCCTACAAATGGACATTCAATAAGCAAATATTTTGAATTTCTTGAGAAAATTTGACTATTAAAGGGTTAAATTGTATAGTCCTCAGACATAATTTGTACACTTCATGCTAGACGTCTCATGCCCGAACTATACAGCATTACCATTGTAACATCAGCTAAATAGTGACATATTTGATTATGACATCATACACTCGACAGATCAGACCCTTCATGAGAGAGACAATGGATGGCTAAAACAATGACTGACACTTACGTCAGCAAAGTATAATTCAAAGTTGGGCTGACACAAATGTCAGCCATTGTTTGAACCTGCCTTCATCTGCCTATTACTACATGGTTACCAATGTTTCAGTCCTTGAGTATCGCCATAACTTAACCAGCCCCCTTCAATTAGATACATCAAGCTCTCCATAAAGAAATGCAACAAAGCATGAAAGATGCCAAGCTTAACACTTACCACATTGGTGTCAAAATTTTAAATTTTCAAATTAAATTAAAAGATGAACTGGTGTTCATTTTTCAACAAATTTGGTGGAGGATGGTGCTGTCATAGACAGCAACATTGTCCACCAAAATTGTTGAAAGATGTACACCAGTTTCTTTGCTACTCACAGAGTAAATGATAGAATATCGACATCAGAGTGTTATGGCTTAACTGTCTGACTGCTGCAAGCCACCAGACAATAATGTCAATGGCCAATAACTCTGGCCAATAGCGAATATTTTGAAAACAATTTGACTGAAAGATGTTGGTGGCCTAGCCCAGTCGAATTAGTTTCAAAATATTCAACAGCATGTTTATTAAATAGTAAATATATACAATTCGTACAACAATGCTTAGTCCGTCACCAATTATGCGTTCTTGATGAACTTATCTATGCCATTCATAAGGTCACTGATTATGACATCATCACATACTTGATTATGACGTCATATGATGGATGGATAAACTGGAAAGGTCAGATCAGATCCTATGCATCTCCGTGTAAGCTATCAAACAGTTTGGGTGGATGATTGCAACAGAAGTTAAAGATATCAATTGTGGACAGATGTAAAGGCCAGTTTACGTGGTTAAATCGAAAATCATGATTATTTTTTAAATCGAGAATTTAAAGGATTAAAAATTAAATAATCGTGAATATTTCTCCTGCACAAAATATTTCAAAACCTTAATTTACTCTTTAATGTAATCTATCACGAACATTGCCATTTTTCAGCGAATATATGTCCATTTGCAGGCCAGGCATGGCTTGAGCATTGAGCCAGGCATTCTAGTGATACAATTTCAAAAACAGTCTTCTCTTGGCCTACAAATGGACATTGCTAACCACAATTACAGCAGTCATCATTGATATGCCTTTGTTGTTACTGGTATGTCTTGTAATTTGTACCCCGGCAGATTAATCGAGTAATTACAATTATTCTTAAATAATCGATCGTGATCACTCAAAGCAATAATCACACAAGCTTCATGCGTGATAATAGCTCAGTGGAAATGAAATAACAACTTACCTAAACTTCACACCTATATCATCTTTAATTATTTTAGCTGTTGACTGGCCAAAGCCAAACATACCACCACCTTTGCCTCCAGCACCGGGCCGACCACCCTGAAACAGAGATAGAGAGAATTAAAATGTTCATTCCAGAAATATTACTAATAGAATTTAACCCTTTAACCCTCGAATTTGTTTTTGAAAAATTCAAATTTTTTATTAGAAAATGTCCATTTGCGGACCAAGAAAAGACTATTTTTGAAAATTTACCACTGGAATGACTGGCTCGGTTATTGAGCAAGTCATTCCAGTGGTAAATTTTCAAAAATAGTCTTCTCTTGGTCTGCAAATGGACATTTTGCAAGACCACTGCAGAAGCCGTTTTTGGTTATATGAAGGTCAAGATATTTTAAGATTTACCACTGGAATGACTGGTTCGATAAAAAAGCCACTCACTCAAGTGGTAAATTCTCCAAAATTACTATTCTCGTGGCATGCAAATGGACATTAATTACCGAAATATTTTGATTTTCTTGATCAAATTTCATCATTACAGGTTAAAAAGCTGAAGATATCAATGACTCAATGAGATGTTTCCAGAAGAACAATCGTCTCATACCATATGAACTTTCTCTTGATAACTATTCAATGCATTGTGTCTCTGAGCGGGAACATTACCTGCATCATGCTGGATGAGCGGCGGATCAGCCAGATAACAATCACGATGGGCACGATGAAGCTCAGAGAGGAATACGCCAGCGCAGCACTGAAATATAAAGAAACACATTAACGAGTGAAGTTAAGGATTGTCGGGTACAACTAAAACACTCCTTGAGATACCAAAAGTGGCTATGAAGTTTCCCAGCATGCCACACAACATTGTATGCACAAAATACTTCCTTTGTACAATTTACTCTTTACGTCAAATTTGCTTTTTAAAAATTTCATTCTTGAAAGGGGCATATGGCACTAGTTCTCTGGATACTTCTTCAACCCTTTCATGGCGTAGCCGGTCAGAATTGGCTTAATGAATGGTCTTAAGTAATGTCCATTTGCAGGCCAAGAGAAGACAATTTTTGAAAATTTCCCAGTCATTCCAGTGGTAAACTTTCAGAAATTGTCTTCTCTTGGCCTGCAAATGGACATTTAATTAGAACATATTTTGAATTTCTTGACCAAATTTAGCAATAAAAAATGTTAATTTGGGAATTGTGGGCCATGAATAGCTGGCCATACTCACAACTCTGTCTCTGTTTTATAGACAACATTGATGAAGTTAGCAGATTCAATGTCCTGCTCAAGCTGTGTGTTCTCCAGGTTCCTTTCAAACGCTTCCACACTGCCTATATTGAACCAGATAGTATGCTGCAGAGAGAAGACAGGCCACAGTAAACACACAACATTATTAAGTCCATCAGTGTTCAGTCGTGTGTGCATTATATGTGAATGTTTTACATAGGCGCGCTTACAGCTTTGATTTTGTCAGAAGTGGCAATTAGTATTGACTGGGGTACAGCAGCAGCAGCAGCCATAACAGCAGCAACTGCAACAAATTTAAACAGTTAAATCTAAGATTTCTATATTGCCTGCTTTAAGTATGTAGGAATTCGGTGAATTCATCTCTCGTAAATTTATCCCGTAAGCGCTCCAAGTTGCCTAAAACGTCTCGTACAGTAGTCTTAAGGAATGTCTATTTGCAGAGCAAGTGATTTTTTATGAAAATTTACCACTGTCATCCCAGTGACAAACTTTCAGAAATAATCTTCTTGTGGTCTGCAAATGTGCATTTTCTATAAGGAAATCGAAGGGTTTTTGTTAAAGAAATCGGAGGGGTAATACTTTATCCAAAAAATCAGGTGAAATTAAGAAAGGTACAAGAATATATCCTGATCCAACAGCTATGGCTACAATACAAGATGGCTGTATATGATTGCGCTGACCGAGGCGTCAATTTGTGTCCCAGGTACCAGTCGTACTCGCACCCACTTCTTATTTACAACTTCAAGCTTATCAACCTGCAAAACAACAACAGCAATGATTAATAAATCTCTCAATCACTGCCCCAGAAGGGAGTTAAACAGTCTCTCTCTCTCACGCTCTGCTCCAGAAGGGAGTTAAACAGTCTCTCTCCATCACTCTGCTCCAGAAGGGAGTTAAACAGTCTCTCTCTCACACTCTGCTCCAGAAGGGAGTTAAACAGTCTCTCTCTCACACGCTGCCCTAGAAGGGAGTTAAACAGTCTTTCTCTCACTCTGCTCCAGAAGGGAGTTAAACAGTCTCTCTAACGCTCAGCTCCAGAAGGGAGCTAAACAGTCTCTCTCACACACTCTGCTACATAAGGGAGTTCACAGTCTCTCTCTCACACTCTGCTACATAAGGGAGTTAAACAGTCTCTCTAACTCTCAGCCCCAGAAGAGAGCTAAACAGTCTCTCTCCATCACTCTGCTACAGAAGGGAGTTAAACAGTCTCTCTCTCTCACACTCTGTTCCAGAAGGGAGTTAAACAGTCTCTCTCTCACTCTGCTACAGAAGGGAGTTAAACAGTCTCTCTCCATCACTCTGCTCCAGAAGGGAGTTAAACAGTCTCTCTCTCTCCCTCTGGTACAGAAGGGAGTTAATCAGGCTCGCTCTCTCACGCTCTGCTCCAGAAGGGAGCTAAACAGTCTCTCTCTCACACACTGCTACATAAGGGAGTTAAACAGTCTCTCTCTCTCTCTCACTCTGCTCCAGAAGGGAGTTAAACAGTCTCTCTCTCACTCTGCTCCAGAATGCAGCTAAGCAGTCTCTCTCCATCACTCTGCCCCAGACGGCAGTTAAACGGTAGTCTCTCTCCATCACTCTGCCCAAGAAGGGAGTTAAACAGTCTCTCTCACACGCTGCTTTAGAATGGAGTTAAACAGTTTCTCTCTCCATCACACTGCTACAGAAGGGAGTTAAACAGTCTCTCTCTCACTCTGCTACAGAAGGGAGTTAAACAGTCTCTCTCTCACTCTGCTACAGAAGGGAGTTAAACAGTCTCTCTCTCACTCTGCTCCAGAAGGGAGTTAAACAGTCTCTCTCACACTCTGCTTTAGAATGGAGATAAACAGTCTCTCTCTCTCACTCTGCTACAGAATGGAGTTAAACAGTCTCTCTCTCTCACTCTGCTACAGAATGGAGTTAAACAGTCTCACTCTTTCACCCTGCTACAGAAGGGAGTTAAACAGTCTCTCTCTCACTCTGCTCCAGAAGGGAGTTAAACAGTCTCTCTCACACTCTGCTTTAGAATGGAGATAAACAGTCTCTCTTTCTCACTCTGCTACAGAATGGAGTTAAACAGTCTCACTCTTTCACCCTGCTACAGAAGGGAGTTAAACAGTCTCTCTCTCACTCTGCTACACAAGGGAGTTAAACAGTCTCTCTCTCACTCTGCTACACAAGGGAGTTAAACAGTCTCTCTCTCACTCTGCTACACAAGGGAGTTAAACAGTCTCTCTTTCACCCTGCTACAGAAGGGAGTTAAACAGTCTCTCTCTCACTCTGCTACACAAGGGAGTTAAACAGTCTCTCTCTCACTCTGCTACACAAGGGAGTTAAACAGTCTCTCTCTCACTCTGCTACACAAGGGAGTTAAACAGTCTCTCTTTCACCCTGCTACAGAAGGGAGTTAAACAGTCTCTCTCTCACTCTGCTACACAAGGGAGTTAAACAGTCTCTCTCTCACTCTGCTACACAAGGGAGTTAAACAGTCTCTCTCTCACTCTGCTACACAAGGGAGTTAAACAGTCTCTCTTACGTGCAGCTCCAGAAGGGAGTTAAACACTCCCTTCTATGCAGTTCCCTAAAAGGGAGTTAAACAATCTCTCTGACATTGCTCCATAAGAAAGTTAAACCGTCTCTGCAAAATCATTCTTGACTACCATAAAATTCTGAAGATATTGCGTACTTTTTTGCTCAAATTACATGTTATAAAAAGCTACTGCGCACTATATACAAGGATAAATATTTGTCACATTTTTTCCCTCAGAATCTTTAGTCTGAATCGCAAAATTCAGAGCTGAAAATGTAATTTTATGGATCGGGAATCAGTTGGGAATCAGTTGGGAATAACGATCACATTCTATCATGTCTATAATGGTACTACCCCAACTGGATCATTGAAATGTCTTACTACTGTCTAAATATTGTGCTATACCTTTATTAAATACCATATTGTGTTGTAAAATTATCAAATAAAACATCATTCAACTTTTTTACAATGCCATTGTTTCCCGTAATTTGTTCTAATTTATTCAGAGTTGGACATAGAGGTTTAAAATCCATAGATTGTTATCCAGACACGGCCATAAATGAGTTGAAATAAGTACGATATAGCCGATGTTTTCCCAGGCAATCTAGCATTTATTATATTTATTATAAAGGGACGTTACTCTTGTCTTCCCAAGTTGGACATAGAGATGTTTAAAATCCATAGATTGCTACCCAGATATGGACATAAATGCGCTAAAAAAAGAATGATAGAGCCAATGTTTTTCACGGCGATCTAGCATTTACATAGATATAGAAAGGAAAAATGGCCCAATGTTTTGCCCGATCGGCGGGCAGGATTATGATTGACAGGTTAAGGTTAACCCTTACCACTCATGTCAAAATTTTAATGTTAATTTTTCAACAAATTTGGTGGGAGTCACTGGGAGATGGTGCTGTCGTAGACAGCAACATCTTCCAGCAAAATTGTTGAAAAATTAACACCGGTTTCATTGATATTGACTCAGTAAAAGATAGAATATTGACATCAGATTGCTATTGGTTAAAGGTCACAGCTGTCAACGATTCGGATTCTAACCTGTTCTGATGGAAATTATACTTGTATTTTTATATCGTTCAATAAAGTTTAATACAAAATATTTGCTAAACGTGTAGGCAAATGATATTCCAATGATTAAACAACAGCTTATAGCATGCCACAAACTGGATTTTACAAGGAAAGCATATTTGACATGCAGAAGTCTGTGATTTTTTTCTTACCAGTTTTCATTCACATGTCTCTCGGTCTTACTGTGCACTATTTTTGGTCAAATTTAGGGGTGTGCACTATGCACGATAGCGCAGTATATACAGAATTTTCCGGTATTTAATATTTAGGTAAACTCCAGGGAAATATCATTTCTTTGCCCTCAAATTCTGTGGTCTGCATGAAGTATCAACCGCTGAGGCAAACATGTATGTCAACAAGCGTAATCTCACCATTCCCTTTGACAAGTAATTGGAAATAAACTCCTTCCATGTTATCTCGCGGTACTGTGTACGGGAAAGTCCAATTATTCCTACAAGTCCGATGCCTACCAATACGCCAATCAACAGCTTGCTGTTTGGGTCACTGGGATCCAAGAATGGGTTCTGTGTTCTGGAAATACATGAGATAACTCACTCAATCTGCTACTGAAACAGACATTACTTGCACGCTTCTGCAAGTACGTGATTAAATCGAAAATCATGATTATTTTTTAAATCGTGAATTTATATGATTAAATATTATATAATCATGAATAATTTATACTGAATAAAATATTTCAATTCCAAACTTTTAATTAATTTTTAATGAGATCGGTCATAAAAATTTACATTATGCTCAGTGAATGTATGTCCATTTTCAGGGCAAGAGAAGACTATTTTTGAAAATGTATCACTGGAATGACTGGCTCGAGAATTGAGCCAGTCATTCCAGTGATACATTTTCAAAAATAGTCTTCTCTTGCCCGGCAAATGAACTTTTCTAAACCCGATTGCAGCTTTCGTCATTGGTATCCTTTTGCTCTTATGTCTGGGTAATTTACACCCAAGCTGATTAATCTTCTCGAGCCAGTCATTCCAGTGATACATTTCAAAAATAGTCTTCTCTTGTCCGGCAAATGAACTTTTCTAAACCCGATTGCAGCTTTCGTCATTGATATCCTTTTGCTCTTATGTCTGGGTAATTTACACCCAAGCTGATTAATCGAGTAATCACGATTATGTGTAAATAGTCGACCGTGATCTCTCAAAGCAATAATCGCACAAGCCTACTTGCTTGATCGAACAAGGTTACCAGGCCAAATATACTTGTACATGCTCCCAAACTGATGAACAAACCTTGAATACTTTACATTTTACTGCGGGCCACAACTCAAGAATTCTAATTCTAATTATATTATATATTCAATTAATGCTACTCGAAATTCCTGAGTTTATCTTCACAGCATGATGTCATCACATTGCACACGAGATTTTCAACACTTGCAAATGCATGCTAAAATCAGAGGGCAATTTTTCAAAAATCAGATGCCCTCATGAGCATATTATTGTGTAATACAAACGCAATTTCAGAATCATGGTCACTTTGAATGTTGACAAATAACAGCTTCATGCAATGATTATTAGTTTATACAAGAGGCCCAAGGGTCTGTGGCGCTCATCTGGGCCATTAGCATTTGAACCATTTACATTTAAATAGATATGATGGATAATTTTCGGAAAATCCAAGATAGCCACCAAAAAGATTTACCACTCAAAATTCTGAATTGAAGTTCTAGTCTACCGTGATAGGGTCACTATAGCCAAATTTGTTTGAAATATGTCAAGCAACTAAGAAGCAGCGTTTTGACAATTTCTGTTAAATTTTTGACAAAATAACGAATAGAATTTCTAGTCATAGAATCCATTAGTGCAATTTGGTTGAAATATGTCAAGCAGCTAAGGAGGGGTAGCAATTTGACAATTTCCAGTACATTTTTCATAAAACCACAGATTTTCACGCAAAAAAATTTATGAATCACAATTATGAATGGATGTTCTAGAGCCTATGACCATAGGATCCTTTCAGCCTAATTTGGTTAAAATTGGTCAAGATGGTAAGAAGAAATTTGACAATTTCCAGCACATTTCTCTTAAAATCGAAGATTTTCACCCAAAAAATTGATGAATCAAAATTCTGAATGGAGGTTCTGGAGCCTACGATCATAGGGTTCTTTTGGCCAAATGTTGTTGAAATCGCTCAGAATGCTAAGAAGAAGCAATTTCACAATTTTCGGTACATTTTTCATAATATCTCATTTTTACCCCAAAAAATTGATGAATCAAAATTCTGAATGGAAATTCTGTTGCTTACGACCATAAGTTCATTCCAGCCCAATTTGGTTGCAATCGACCAAGCTGTTAATGAAGAGTAGTGTTTTAAAGCAGAAGTTGATGGACGACGGACGGTCACCACAGCATAAGCTAATAAAACGTAATGTTGAATATTGCAATCAAATTAAGTCAAAAGAATTAAGAGAACATTTTTACATCGTGTTCAAAGTCACACTAAGACATTTTTTCTTTTAGAAACTTATTTTTTAGCTTTTCGTAATGACAGTAACTTGTCAACAAGTGTGTCTGTCTGTTGGTTAATATTTGTACATTTCTGACAAAGCTGTCTATGTCATAGCCATAGAACAATGCACTTGTACGGAGATAAATACATACTTTCCAAGATTAAATGTAAACCCAAGCTTTTTATCACCACTCGCTGGCTGCTGTGATGACTTAGAGGGAGGATCTGGTCGCTTTGGTGCCTCACCTGAAATTAATACACAATAACCAGAGTCCAGAAAATAACAGTAATGGGCCAAGAAAGTAGATTGATATAATCAGAGGGCAATATCCACCCAACTGCCCCAACCAAGCAACCATTTACGTCATTGGGGAGCATAAGAACAAGAAAACACTGGCAGAGCCTAATGCAAACATTGTCTCTATATTTGCAATCATATGGGTAATTCACATCATAAATTTGGTTGAATTCCACCAACTTTGCCATTCATCCCTCATCCAGGTGGTGGTGGTGGTGGTGGTGGTGGTGGTGGACATGGTGGAGAGCCAAATGTAATTGTCACTTCACAAAATGCAATTATATGTGTAACTCAGATACCAACAATGGTTGAATTCCATCATCGTTAACGTTCTGCCACCACCCCACCTCTAGTGTGGAGCCTATTGTAAATGTTGCCTTGCAATCCACAATCATATGGCTAATACTTTAACAAATTTTGTTGAATTCCACGAAACAGTTTAGGAGGAGATAGCCTGATGGCTAGATAAATGGACAGAGGTGATACCAATATCCCTGCTGTTTTCTAAAAACATATGGGGATAATAAACTTCTTATAAATACAAATTATCGATCTACTGAATCTAAGCACAGGTTCATGAACATGCGCGCACGTATGCATCCTATGCATGTGTACAGATCATGAATGCACAATTTATACATGTCTAAAAAGAGATTTGGATCAAGAAATCGATACCAAGAAGCAACAGTATTCAGCAAAGACAGACAGGGACAGACCTGGCTTTCATAAATTATTAGCCAATTGATTAGCCAACTACCGTAGCATTTTTCATGGACAAATGTGAGCTATTTTATCCCATGTTTTCCCATGTCTACAACCCATCACCACCAGGTAACCCTTTGAACTGAGGCCATCCATAAAAATGATTTTGTTTCCTGCAAATCGGGTGTAGAAAAAAGATTCCAGTAGGGAGGGAGGAAATTAATTTTTTTTTAAATTATTAATTTATTTTAAAGAGGTCATAAATATTTGGTTTCCAGATATTTGACCAGATATCAATTAAATATGGTTGTAATTGCCAAATTTGCTATGTTTTTCATGCCACAATTAGTAAAATGGATTCACATTGCATACAAATGGCATTAAAACATTGTAATTTGTATAGTTTGACAAATGTATGCATGTTTTAACATTTATGCTGGGTAAAAAAAAAAATTATTTTATTCCCGGCCGGGTGAAAACAAAGAAAAATTTCACCCGGGAGGTTTACAGGAAACGAAACTATTTTTTATTTTTGCCTGAACGCTACATACCAGATACAAGATTATGTTGCATATTTTGACACTAATTTGCTTCCAGTCAAAATAGTTTCAAAATATTCAACAGCTGGCCTGTATTGGTGCTTTTGCAAACAACATATACATATAATGTTTCATCAACACTTACACACATTACAAGCCAGAAACGACTAATTCTTTATGATATTAAAAATAATATGTTGAATATTTTGATGACACTAATTTGATTGAAAGCTGTTGTTGCTGCCAGATTTCAGTGAAATTAGTTTCATAATACATGTATTTAACAGCTTTCCTTGTCTTGAAATTGAAACACTCAAATTTCAAGGCTCTAGGCCTCGGGGTTAATATACTTTAAGTAAAACAAAAGTTATCAAGGAAAGACCAAAATCACCATCGGACCAACGTTCTAAGATCCGAGTATACACGCCTCCAGCGCTTTCTTTAAATAGTTTATAGTCAGAATATTAGAATTAACTCACCGATTTATACATGTGCTAGTTTTTTTATATGCGTTTCAATATTAGTTTCACGACAAAATAATCCAAATTGACAGTACTAATAATAGCATTAAATAGTAGGATTATGTCCTGCTTCTCTTCAAATATATGTACAAATAATGAAACGTGACATTATTGTGGACTGATAACAGGTGACTGTTGACATAATGTTAGACATTACACCATCTACATAAACCAATTACATACCTTTAGACTTAGCATTTGGTTTCGAAACCGCTTTTTTGCCCTGTCCAGGGAAGAACTTCTCAAATCCTTTGGGTACATTGCTTCGTAACACCGCCCACTGGCGGAACAGGCTGACGTAGTGTCTAGAGCTTTGACTCAGTAATTGTGACATAGAGTGCAGTCCATGACGAAACTGAAAGTTAATAAAAAATGTTAAACTTTTACTCATTGACCCAGGGATAGAAATTAAGTGTTTTTAACCATTTAATTGTGAAACCAGCCTCTACCATGGTCGTGAAGATGCCCATTTACAGGCCTACAGAAGACTTTTTATCCTCATGTTTTGAAAAAACATCGGGGATATTATTCGCCTCCGCCCGTCTACAGGTACGTTATACTATTTCCTTCCAAAACCATTGGGTGAAATTCAACCAAATTTTGTATGTGGGTTACCCATATTATTGCAACACAACATTTAGATTTGGCTCCGCCTCCTGGGGGTCAGGGTCAAAAGGGCAAATATCCTAAAACATGATTTGTATTTTTTCACGATGACCTGAAATGTCAAATTGTATATTAATTTTGATGCAATAAACGACGGTTATTACAGTATACCTAATATTTAGGTGGTTCCAGATAATAAGTTCACTCCCACAATGATGGGCATGGCATATATTAAGCATCTATGTAAGGAAGATAGAACTTATACTAGGAAATACTGTTCTATTTTCGTGTTATTAACGATCGTTTTTAAGCGTTTTAGAAAATGAATTTCAACTTTTTCTTGACATATACCTAACAGAAGTCACCCATAAAACCGATATTCGATTAAAACAGATACATAAAGTCATATCGAAACCGATATGGCCGTACATGTAAGCCAAACCACGCAGCCTGCATTGTGGTGTATTTTATCAGCTCAGATGTGACCATGATAGAGAATGTGCAGAGAAGAGCAACAAAGCGGGTTCCTCTAAGGGCTAAAGTATGAAGATCGCCTGCGGAGACTGCCAGATGACATGATAGAAGCATATAAAATTCTATACATGACAAATATGATATCACACTAAAAGACTCAGCAACAAGAGGTCGAAAGGACACAGCCTGAAAGTCTTCAAGAAAAGAGCCAAGACGAGACTGCGGCAAAGCAACTTCACAATCCGAGTAGGTGAACCATGGAACAGCTTGCCAGAGGATGTGATCAATGTGCCAACTGTAATGACCTTCCAGAAGAGTCACTGGCAACATCAAGATATCCTCAGCAACTATGAGGCCCAGACTGACGCTTCGAGGCACACCACGCAAGTAGTTGTAGGTACAGATGGAGTGTGAAGACCTGGACATATAGGAGAACCCTACGTCCAGTAACAACTTATGGTTACTTATGACATGTACGGTAATTATTTATTCCCATGAGAGCTGGACCTGTATGTAACACCTATGCGTCTGAACAAGCTTGGCATTCTGCGACTTCCATCTCTAGTGTGTGCTGGGGGTGGGGGTGAAGCAGTTACATCCCATGTATCCTTACTCTGTTATTAATGCTGGCGTGTTCCTAGCTTGAGAGTGGATTAATAACCCTATCAAAGCCAATAGGTCGGCATGCCTACATGCTACCTACACATTCTGTTACATAATGGAGCCTTCAAGAAGAAGTAGTAAGTGCCGCGACAATAAACGCTTTTGAAGCAAGACTAGACAAGCACTGGCCACAGCAGGAGATGAAGTACCAGTTATGCCAGTTCGACGATGCCCTCATGATCTCTGCACCGATACACATGGCAGCAGTCTTAGTAAATACTGAGGATGAAGATGAAGATCTGGCATATCTGGACATATAGGGAATTTACCTGAGGAATGAATGTCCATGAATGTCCATTCATGGAAGTGACAGGACAACTAGTCAGACTGAGAAAGATGAGCTGAGCATAGAGAACTAAGCCTATGGTCAGAATCCTCAACTATAAAATAAACACCAATACTGAATCACATTCAAGCCCATGAACAAAATATACCAAAACCATAGATTAAGTATTAATACATGTATATACACAAACGCATATCTAGTCTAATCAACATAAAGTCTGGACTGGAAATGCTGGTACACAAGACTCATCCGGTCTTCATACTAATTACGGAAGCACAACCATAAAATACAAACAAACATTTGCGAACTACAGATTGCTAAATACAAGTTGGAAGTGACTAGTAGACCTTCAAGAGAGGTTTTTATCTATACCCACGACTTAATAAATGCCAAACATTGTGATACACTAGATAATTATGACTCCAATGAATCGGTTTGGACAAGATGGATAAGACAGCAAAAAGAAACAAGAGGCCCTTCAGCGGTTCTGGAAAAAGCCACTTTCGCTAAAACTAGGTCACCCAAGATGGCCGCCGAACCATTTGACCAATCAAGTTCTCCTGAACAAACTTGGTTGAGCTCTTTCCCTGGATCATTCATTTCAGATGGATTTTGGAAGCATCGAGATATTTGGTGAACAATAAGTTACATACTACAGATATATGCATATATGAACTTTGTCTTAAAACACTGTAAGACATATAAGACCAATTAAGATAACCTTTATCAGGACTCGGTATGGACAATGTTGGTGAGAAAAAGTGATTAAGTTCTACAAAGCGAAGCAGGAAGTTCATAGACAAAGCAAGAAGTCAGAAAAATTGAAAGCAGTTCGAGAGAAGGAAAAGAAAATCCAGAGCAACAATCAACCAGACATGTATCGTGAAAGACATAGAAGATAAATGTATGCGATGAGATGAGAAAATACAGAGAAAAATAAAGAAAAGACAGCAGCGATCACCATTGAAACAAGGAAATGGTAAAAAGAAGACAGAAGAGGAAATCCAGGAAACAATGATGCCATAGGACATGTAGGACAAACTCCAGAAACAGAAAGCTTTGTTAAGCGGATATAGTTAAAGATATAGAGGAATTGAAACCAAAAGAAGCCATTCACTTAAATCAGCTGCATATCTATAAACTTATGCAGTCAACTATTACAAGTACATCTTTGTCAAGAAATGGTCAGCTATGTGGATGCCCAAGAAAGTACTTTAACATGAAACTGGGAATTCGTACATACATGTACATTAAGAAGGATGTCCTGCATCTACTTTTCTGGCCAAGCTTCTGTAAGAAGATGATTCTGGTGTGATGGTGAAATTCATGGCTAGATGTGACAGCTAGTACATGTTCATGATTCGTACTGGTCATGGAAATCCTGGAAAGTCATGGAACTTGCAAATTTAAATTCCAGGCCAGGAATTTCAAACAAAGAAAGGTGTATGACCTCTGATACAAGTGGGCTGATGTTTAGGATGTTGTCTTGCAAACTAGAGAGGACACACTAATACTCGAAATTGAAAGATTGACTCAGCAGGACTTTGACAAAGTTAACAGGCATTTAGGCAAAAGCATCATGTATTTCAAATAAGTGGAAATTACAATCTATTTTGTTGATAGTACCACATGATAAATGTTTCAGGATTTCATTATTGTCAGCGATTGATATCAAGCACAAACTTAAATGGTTTCAATTTGCATTATGATCTTTTTAGACATGTTAGAAAAGACCAAGTGCCAATTCTAAATCTCATTTTCAGTTGTGTCCGCAATGCTTGAAATTTGTTTGATAACTGTGCGATTACTAAATATAAGATTTCAATGTACCTTGTTTGTTAAGTAGGAAAACTTACATTTTATTCATTAGATATCTAAACTGTACATGTATATAAGACATATAGGATTTACATATACAGGGTTCCCACACCTTGGGGAGAATATTTTTCCATACCTTTTCCATACTTTTTCCAGACCAAATTAAAAATTCCCATAGCCATTTAAAGACATTTTAATAGTGGACATTTGGGGGGAAAAAACCTTTAAAAATATTTATTTTTAACATTTGAGGCTTTTAATTGGTTCTATTTTGTACATCATATCACAGTTAAACATGAGAAAACAATGCATAAGTAAATTTCATAATTAAACTAGTAAACAGTTTTAACACTACCCGCTCTGATGGTATTGTGTACCTGGTGTAATCCACAGCTGCCAATAGTTATCATCCGCTTCTGAGTTTCATACTCTATGCCCTTTGAAAAGATATCATATGTCTTCCAATTGACATTGGGTCCATCCATTGACAGTTGGAACATGCCACGAAGACCTAACTTATCACAACATTCTTGGAGTTTTTCATGAATATCTGTTGCTGTGGCATGGCCGAGGAATTCTGATGTGTAGAATCGAGTGGAAATCTGATCTGCTTGCCAGAACCGAACATGAACATCCATTTGTTTAGACTGAAGATTTCCATTAAGGCTTTCGTTGAATAATAAAACATAATCCGTCTCAGCCTTCACCTTTGACAATAAAAGTGACTGAAAATATGGTGCAATGCCAAAAGTAGAAAGATAAGCACACTTCGTCTCTCCACAAGAGAATTTCGAGGTGATCATACTATCTGGAAACATTATACGGAATAAATCTCCAACGTTCTCACAACTTTTGAATGAGAAGTGATTCTGTATGCCATTAAGGCACCAGTAAATCTCGGCTGAGAGGACTTCATTTCTTGCTACGAATGATCTTAACAAGGCTGTAGAAACGACTATGGGTTGCTTGGGAGGAATGACTGCTGGAGTTCTGAGGCGGTAAATAAAACAATTCATTATATTATTTCCTATATCAAATGATTTATCGCAAACACTATATCTGGCTCGATGACTTGAAGTGTCATCCGGTACAATCCAACCCTTATACTTCTCGTTAGTTTGCCACAAAACTGAATATTTACACTTTCCCATGATCGCGGTAGCATAAGAAATTCGAAAACTATACAACAAAATTTATCTCACTTTACTAACCTAATATATATACAAAATCATTTTCGCAATACTCACATGAATATTGATTATATCCAATTGATCAAACATATGAAAATCACGAGAATAAATAGTTATTTTCAGGATTCATGTTCAGACATGTATTACTCATGTTCCCGGTAATCGCGATGTACCGGAGTTTTCTACGCAGTTTATACAATCACAGCGGTTACCGGGACCCAAACCAAACTTGTTCAGCCACGTATTGCTCATGCGCGAAATGTTCCCGGTAATCGCAATGTATTGGAGCTTGGCGGTTACCGGTACCCAATCCAGACTTGCGAAACCAGGAACAAGGAAGTGTTTGTTGACAAAATGGCTGCCGGAAAAAATTACAAATCCCGATATTTTAATTTTCCATACTTTTTCCATAGCGGTACGACGAAATATCAAATTTTCCATAGCTTTTCAAGCCCTGGAACTGGTTTTCTTAAATTTCCATACTTTTTCAAGAATTCCATACCTGCGTGGGAACCCTGCATATATGACTTGTTGCAAACACTGTTGCTATAATTTTTTTTAAAGTATTCATTTATGCATAATAGAGAAAGGCCTGATTCCGTTTCCTTCTTTATTTCACTTGAAACTGAAAAACACTGAGTTATGTTTCACTTACTTCTTAATCAGGGTTCATACACCTTCAGCAGAAGTAAATTCCATACCCTTTCCAGACTTTTTCCAGACTCAATTTCAAATTTTCCAGACCTCATTTTGAGACTTTCAATCAGACAAAAAACAAACACACTTACTAAGTTCATCATATTATCATATATAAACTTTATAAAACAAGAATATCAAAACACAGCGTGCGCACTTTTACCTGTGGAACTAAAGCAACCGCAGTAGTGGAAGACCCGAGGACAATAACAAACTGCATACATAAATAATTGTCACAAGAATGTCAAAGCACAGTGCGCGCACACACAGATATGAATTTCATTACAGCAGCACATTTTTTGTTGAATATTTTGAAAATAATTTGACTGGAAACTGTTGTTTCTTTAAGCAGCAATAGTTTCCAGTAGGGTTGCACGATTATTCACTTTTCATAATCGCGATCATTTAAGAAAAATAATCACGATCATACGATTAATCATGAACTATATTAACTACGTCAATGCTGCTTAGAGAACGTTATTATGCTACTGCAGAGTGTAAGATTATGGGTTAGGCACATGGGTATACATACATGGACAGAATACGCCAGTTGCTGATTGCAAACAAAGGAATGTATCAGGATTTTTCTAGACGGAAAACGGAAGGTACCGTATTTCGTTTAATTGTAGCCTATGCTCTAATAGAAGTCCACCCTATAACTTTGACATATGAGCTCCAATGATTTCTTAGCAGTTTCAAAACGGCAAAACTCTGTATTAGAAGCCCACCCCCTAACTCAGCAGATAATTTGTAAGAATAGCGTGTATAATAATAACAATCATGTCACAGGGTGTGTCTACTTCTGCCCTGATACATTTCCGGCCCCTCTAGAAGTCAATACAGGCCTCAGATTTGTAGATCTCGACCACCTATTAGATTATTACTAATAGTAGCCCACGCATGTTCAAGATATAATAAAGTTTATTCCACACTTGTGTAGTTAAAATGCGCTTAAAACAGTCTTGGCGTGATTAAACAGCTTCCTTATAAAAATATTTTAAGACCAAATTTATGTACCAAACAAGTACGGGAGAAAATGTGCATCAATTTTGTAACGCCGATCAACATTAAATGATCCAAATTGAATTATTACGAACGACAATATAGCCGGCTTCTTAAGTTGGCGAGCCAGTGGCTCTTTTGAGATGGGAGGCGGCGTGTTCTCGCGAGATATTATACGCTAACGGTACCCATTATTCAGATCAGTGTAATACTCAGTTCCTATCGCGCAATGATAAAATATAGAAATTCCCGAGTTCCGAGTCCCCGATTCCAGATTATTTATATCCGAGTACTCGCTCTAAAATAAACTCTTCAATTGGAGACGAATCACGTGATTTGTATTTTTTTTCCTGATGCCATTTTATATCAAATTGTGGATTAATTTTGATGTATAAACGACCTTTATTAAAGGATATGCAATATTTAGGCGCTCAAATCAAATAATTTCACTTCCCCGGTGATGTTTTGAGGTATACATTAAACATAGGCGTAGGCGGTGAGAATTTTTAAGTGAGAAAATGCGTTGAATTTCCGTGGTATCAATTCTAGGACTTTTTTGGGAAAACCGTTAACGCATACTTATTCAGAGAATGGGGAACGCGGGATAAGCGTGTGTGATTACAACAACAATGACAAATAGCGACCAAGTGAACAATCTTTATTCATCTAAAACTAATCATGAGTCAATACAAACAAATCAGTTATTTATTTAGTTTATTTAATCATTCACACATTCGGCTGATAGCCGGATGTTTGTTTCCATGCTTGGTAACGCGAGCAGAGTTTCACAAGCGTAAACGTGTCTTGACAAAAATTTCAACATGGCGATTATACGATTATTTCATTTTATAATCGTCCACGATCATTTTGAATTATATAATCGCGATTAATCGAATAATCAAAAAATTGTGCAACCCTAGTTTCCAGTCAAATTATTTTCAAAATATTCAACAGCTATCCTATCAAAACACACTATTAAAAGATCATATGAGTTATATTAATCTAATATGCCAGAAATATCAACATACGCACAAACACACACAGTGTGTCAGACATAGTGTGTTGTAATATTTAAGGCGTTTATATGCTAGTTCCCAATGCTAGGGTCTAGACTCACGCCTGGACTTTATGGTTTCTGTTGAATTCTTGTGACGTCGGTTTGTGCATTAGCTTGTGTCTCTCTGTGTGTGTATTGGTCGTTGTCTCTCGATTTTGTCTCATGTTGCTGTTCTTGTCCATGGCTTTTCTGTTGCTCCTCATGCTTGGGCGTGGGGGATGGGGAGGGCCTAACCTGGATCTAACGGGGTTGGGGAAGGGATAGGTGCTGGGTCCGGGGGGGTGCGGTCTTATGACCTGATGTACCCAAGAGGGGGGGGGGGTGTCAGACATACACAGGATTTCTCATTATAAAGGAACTTTTTGAGGGTATATAGCCCCAAAATCTAGATTGGGAACAGTATATTGTCTATGACTGGCTCTGGGAACCGTATATTGTCTAGGAGTGGCTCAGTGTTTTTCAGGATGCAAACCAGATATGAATTTCATTACTGCAGCACATTTTTTGTTGAATATTTTGAAAATAATTTGACTGGAAACTGTTGCAGCAATAGTTTCCAGTCAAATTATTTTCAAAATATTCAACAGCTATCATGCAAAGTTGAGCTTGAGACACCCACATTTATTTGTTGAGGGCCACCCCCACCTTTAGATAACAAGTTAAAGCTGGGAGTTTAATGATTAACACCCATTAAACATGATTAACAGATGCACACATTGCAGGGCTACTGGCATATTTCATACGGCCAATTCCTCTTTAATAACAAAATTAAATAGTAGCTAGTACATGCTTCTGCGTACTAGTCAATCAGGTCTCATGCTGACTAAGGACCAGGGTAGTTGAAGAGTTAGCTCCCCTGATGGTGTAGGTATCATAGCATCAGTCATACACTTTTGGAATTCTGGGTGTGCAAGCTGCATACCAATAAGATGACGTCAAGCAACAGTCTTCACTCCTTATTAGGATGCATGAAGGTACATAGCGACCAGCCTACTACTTCTGCAGAATCGCATGATTATTTCAGCCAATCAAGTTAGATTATACCATACATGTAATTGGTCAAAGAATGTAGCCATGTTAGTTGATAGCGGAATCGCCCAGTTCATTCCGTTCTGGATGCCAGTCTCTGAACAGCTAAGTTCTAACTTTTGGGGGACTCTCGTGACCAGTTAACTTGCGCAGAGGTCATTTATGATTGGCATTGAAACAATTTCACTCATAAGTTATTCTATCACAAGTTAGTTTGTCACATTGCAGCTAGGATGGATAATGTTAAACGGAATCCCCTAGCGTACGCCTCAATTACAAGTCCTAACTGGCCACTCGTTTTGGGCAGTATCCTCCAAAAGTTGACAGTATAATTGAGTACAAATATGAATTACTGACTTTAGCATAGAATAGAAAGTACATAATGCAGTATCAGTACTCTGATCTATTGTATATGTTTATTTTTTAAATTTTGCTAACCAATCGTTACCATGGCTTAATGCAGTGTACACACAGGGTAACCGTTAGTTACCTGGGGTCAAATAAAGTGCCATGTACACACTGAGTAACCGTTTGTTACCGTGCTTAAATGCAGAGCATATATTAATACAGAAGACTGTATTAAGTGTATTTATACATAAGTGGTAATCGCTTGTTACCAGGCGGCAAATGCAACGCAAACACATGGTAATCGCTAGTTACTATGTATCAAATCAATGAAATGCACACTCAAGGTCTTAGTCACTCAATTATCAAGGATGCCTAACAATGTTAGGTAACCAGGACATAGGATTATTAACCAGGACATAGGATATAAGTGCAGGAGCTTCAATCCATGTCCTTTTATGCCAAAATAAATATGTAATTCATATCCATGTGTTGTGTTATCTGTGCATGTGTTAACTGCACATATACAGACACTAATTTAATTTTAATTTACCATAGCTGATCATATCGCCATAGCAACAGGAGGAATCCTCATTATTTTCACTTGATAATGCAGCAACATAAGAGGCCTCGCGATACGAAAGAGCTGTCGGACAGTCAATAATATTTTACCGTGACTCTGCGCAAAGTTGGGATCATCTAACATTGGGCGATATAAAATTGCCACGCTTCTAAATGATCACCATAGCAACAGGAATTCATTATTTTCACTCGATGACGAGTCAACACAAGAGGCCTCACTATACGAGGACAAAGTTGGGATCATCAAACGTTGGGCGATATAAAATTGCTACGCTTCTAAATGATTCTGGTACTATCAATGTGAAAATGTAAAATATTCTTACCTTGAACCAAAGAAATCTGTAACTTTCAGCGCTGGCTTTAGACGAACTTCTGTCAGTGTCTCATGTTTTTTCCCCGGCATGTGGCTAACAAGAGCTGCTTCGCCCATATTCCTGATGTCAAACGACTTACTACTAACACTACATTTGGCACGTGAGTTTGATGTGTTGTCCGGTAAAATCCAATCCTTATATTTATCAATAGTTTCCCAAACACTAACATATTTGCACTTTCCCATCTTTACTGTATCACAAAAAACGGCAATCTCACAAATTATTTCATTCTTTCGGCTTCTAACACTCTGTACTATCTGACAGACGACTGACGATTCACTCATTTTTATTGCGTTGTACTTGAACATGTTCAGAACCCGTATTGCTCAACAACCGCGAGATGTTCCCGGTAATAGGCGGCTTTCTATTGCAAGACGAGACCGGGACCCAATCGAATTAGATTCTGGCAAAGGAAAAGGCTTTCCTAATTTTCCATACTTTTTCCAGACTTCCATACATGCGTACGAACCCTGGTTAATGACACTGATAAGCTAATTTTTGATTCTGTAAATTATTTGAAACTTGTTGTGTGCATGTGCAATTCTTTAGTGTCCGCAACTGATAGCAATTGTATTTGTTATCGACATACAGTCCAATAAATTTTGCCTAGATATTTTTAAGTCAGATCTATAGTATAGCATTCAATAATATACTTTATATTCCCATTACATCTGCTAGGTGTATTAGAGGATATTATAATTTTAACAATAATTGCTATAACCATGCACATATATTATGCTATTGTGAGGTCACAGCAATTCCAGAGACTATATTGTAAAATACTGTTTAATTCTAATGCACAAATTTTCATATACACCACAGCTTACAACTTCACAAATGAAAATGCTATTTGTCAATGAGTTTGATGAAGATGTATCAATAGAGAGTTGATTGAAATATGGAATTGGAATCGGGTAGCTGTAGTGTACGCAACATTTTGTTAATCTTTGGGAGCGCGACTTCAAATTTAGACTAGAAATTATTAGTTATACCATACCCTTAACCATGTATTAAATATTGTTTACCGAGTACAATACATGTTTGCAAATTAGTACAGTGAACATATATGGGGTTAAAATATTGAACTATTAAAAATAGCTTAGACATACTATTGTATCAATGAACATGTTTTAACCCATTTATACTGTGCTTAGTTTTTGCTTAAAATTTTTAAATCAAAACAACCACTCAACGACACAATGGCCTTGCATATGTTATAAAGCAGTGTAGGACATAATCCTCACTGAATTTGTATTACATTATAATTATTACATAGCAGGGTTGGGTTTTGGACTGTCCAAAACTAATTTTGAACAGACTTTGTCCAAAACCTGTCTTAAAGGGTTTAAACCAGTCCAAAACTAATTTCAGCATATTTGCATATGTAGCTTTTCAGTGGTGAAAGGGTTAGCTGTACTTGGATTAGTTAACTATAATAGCAATTAAAGGCTCATTCACTTGTAGGTGTTACAAAATAACATCTACTGAAGTGACTGCTGGTCATGCAAGTTATCTGAACTTAGATCTGACCCCCCACACAGAGCCTATTGTTAATACCTCCAGCCATCTTCCACACTCAAAGGCATAGACATCATAGTTGAATAATTACAGCCTGTAGTTAACTCTTTCAATAATAATGAATGACCAGAAATGGCAAATTCCTTACAAGTTAACAGATTTTCTTTTGAATATTTAGACAGTAATTTGCCTGAGGCAGCAACAGCTTCTAGTCAAGTTATTTTCTAAATATTCAACAGTTTTCCTATTATACAATCTGACTGAAAGTAGTTGCTATCTTATTAAAGGATTTTACTGCAGTTACATGCTCTAAGATGATGAGTTCTGGAGTCTGTGTCTCATGCTTCTGATAGTGGGCTTTCAATCTTGCTACTTTATTTACAAGTTTGTAATCACATTCTGTACACTTAGCAAATGATTTTCCATTACTCTGAACTTCTAAGAAATGCTTCCAAATTGGATCCTTAGGCCTACCACCCTTAAAATACATCTTTGATCAAATATTTCAAATAACATCAAAAGTTAATATTATACTGAGAGAACATCCAGACAGGAACTAAACAGATGAACTTAATCAAGAAGATTTACTTGATAACTGATTTCTAATAGAAAGGGGAGTAGAATTATATAGTGATGAAATAAGCTGATAATTGTATTAATTGTCAGACTAGAGGTTAGTCACTGTATGCTAGTTGTGTAAACATGTATCAGAGGAATATTGTAGTATAAACATAGCCATGATAGCTGTCAAAAAGCAATGAGAAAACTTAACTAGCAGGGCTAAGTCAGCTAATAGTAGTAAAAACATCTTAACAGACTTACTGTCACTTACATGTATGAGCTGTGATCTTATGATCAGTGTATATATGTGTTGGCAATTTTAAAGCAGGTAGACAGGCACTTAATGTTTAGACAAATACATGCACTATCAGTAGATTCAGTTGTATGTCTTCCAGGTTTTAATCCCTGAATCACAGTCTAGTCTCAATTATAAGGAAAACACCATGCTGAATATTTTTGAAACTAATTTGACTGGTAGTAACAGGTTTTAATCAACTTAAAATATAATTTAAGCTTATGGAGAACTATTTTTGACCAGGATTTTAGGTTTTGGATAGTTTTGGACACTTTTCAGGTGTCCAAAACCGATTTTGAGCGGACGGTTTAAACCATGGTTTAAACCACTAGTGTCCAAAACATACCAATCCTGTTACATAGTATAGCGGTATAATAATGGCTTGGGTTTTAATTGTGCAGTGTCCGCAACAGCGATATTTATTCAAACGAATCATTTCATTGAAATTGTTGAAACTTAATGAATAATTGATATACGTACACCAAATTTTGAGCACACTATCTCTGATAGATGCTCTTCCGCTAGCAACATAATAAATAACTGTTCCATAGTTTATTTTTTTGCAAAAATGCAAACTCTATGGCACCCTGATTGCATCCAATACGATAGTTAAGAAACATGTTGCAAATAAATTCATAACATGTCTAAAACCATTTCTAATTTGTATAAAAATCAAGTTGTTACTAAAGTACTTTTTATGAATGAGAGAAATATAATTAACCACTTTCATTCTGTATGCCTGTTGACAGTAATTTAATTCAATAAATTTACTAAATCCTGAAGACTATTTTCAAAACAATCCAATCAAATTGGTTTCAAAATATTCAACAGCTTACCTGTAGGTAGGGCTGCGCGGTTTGGCTTACAGCCATATCGGTTTCGATATGACTTTTCATATCGGTTTTAACCGAATATCGGTTTTATGGACATGAAACAAAAAATGTAAATTATAAAAAAATAGCACGAAAACAGAACGTATTTTCACGCCCTGATACATTCGTAACATTTTACGCATTTAAAGCTTAATATACCTCATAACATCCATCATCGCGGGAGTGAAATTATTAATTAGACCACCTAAATATTACGCACAGTTAAATAAGCATCGTTTATTTTGTCAAAATTAATCATAAATCATCAGCAAAACAGGTTGCGAAAAGACGTAAATCACGTGATTGTAATTAATTATGATGTAATTATCTCCCTTTCTTCTTTCATTTCCAATTCGGCCCGGCGACGAAATCATGCCTTGTAGAAAATGTTAACTGTAATATTACGAACGCGAATTTCATTAGTTAATATGATATTGTGTATAGAAGATAACGTTTTAAAATCGGCTTGAGTAATAATTTAATTTAAAATTATATCCTAATCAGCAAAATGTATTCAGCATTATATTTATTGGCGAGATTTGTATGCATTCGGGCGATTTAGTTTTGGGACGACTTTGCATTATGTTAATTACCCGGTGACGTAAATAAAATGGATGCCGTTGTTTAGAAATGTGTTCCCCGATACAAATTTCAATGAAAATTCCTGCGTTAGTATTGTGTTTTATATTGCAAATTTATAGGAGACTACCAGAGAAAAGACGAGTGGATATTTATTTAATTAATTCGCTGCTTGATTTCTCTCGGCGTACAGCGAGTTACATGGAGTTACACACTATGCGCAATTGGGGCCACGTTCAATTATTAGTTGCCCCGAACGTAGCTTAATGGAAAGTATGGGCATTATTATTCATTACACTTTCATGCTCGTTAGTATATTTTATTTTTAACAATCCTGATACGAAAACCCGAAAATATGTTCATATTCAGTTTTTCGATATTTATTTCTTATAATCGGTTATGAAACCGTCAGTGCAGGATATCGGTTTTAAATATGGTATCGGTATATCGCGCAGCCCTACCTGTAGGATTGCTTTTATACCACATTGCCAAACTATAGCTGGAGCCTCTATGACTGAGCGTATATACCGAGGCAGCCACACTAGGATTTTTCTGATTGGTTGAAAAGTAAATCATGACAGCCATCATAGGGTGTAGAAATGTACCAACATTTAACTACTAAATCCTGAATATCTTTCCTTAGCGGCGTGATAAAAAGCTTAAAATTACCTGGATAGTTTATGACCGGCGTGTTAGATCACCTGGACAGCTTTCAAGAGATGGAATTAGTTATCCTTTAATTGTTTTGATTGTTAATAGGGCTATTCTTCTCTGGACTAGGGTGTACAGGAATTATCATGCTGGATTTCACAACGTTCTGGTGGTCACAATTATCAGCATTATATGTAAAATTACTGGTATAATATAATTTTCTATATCTGGTTAGCACCATAACAGTTATATGAGTGAATTTCTGTATTTGTGTTAAAGCCCTGCTAGTGAGCTCGGTAAATTACCCTTTTAAAAAATCCCTTAAAATTGTATTATATAGCTTCAGTTTTCCAATGTCTTCAAGTTTTAGTAATTTTTCTACTTTGTATATATCTTGGCCCCGTCCTGTTTGGGAGAAGAGTTTAATAGCATTCTTTTGAAGTGATTTTGGGTCTTCCTAATTTTTTGTTGTGTGTATTCGTTCAAACAGTGTTGCAACTTGCAATATGTGATTTGTGAGAGAACGTTCTTTGCCACCCTAGATGTCACTCAATGTGCTTCTGCCAAGTCATATCCATGCATTTCCTGCCTGAACGTGTTTTGGATCTCAATATACAATTATGACCTAAGTGTTTACCTGAACTCCTACTTTTTAAAATTATAGTAAGTTATTTTATTTAGTCTTATAGCTCTGGTACTTGAAAGGGGACATAACTCCATCAAAAAATGACGCAACTGCCTGAAACTCGAACTTGGTCTGTACTTTCTCATAATAAAGTAATGTACCAACTCTCAGTAGAATATCTTGAGAGACTGCGAGAAAAAGGGCGGAAAACTAATATTTTTCATATTTCATAGGTCGAAATGGGACATAACGCCATCAAAAATTTATGTATACGCCTGAAACTCGAACTAGGTCTGTAACTTCTCATAACAAAGCAATGTAGCAATTCTCAGTATAATATCTTGAAAGACTGCGAATAAAGTGCGGAAAACTAATAATTTTCGTATCGCATAAGTCGAAAGGGGTATAACTCCATGAAAAATTGCCGAAAATGTCTGAAACTCGAACTCGCTCTGTAACTCTTTACACTAAAGCGATGCACCGATTTTCGCTTAAATATCTTGAAGGAGTTCGAAAAAAGTGCGGAAAGTTGAAAGGGGGCATAACTCAATCAAAGATTTACGGATATGCCTGAAACTCCAACATGGTCTGTAACTTCTCATAACAAAGCAATGGAGCAGTTCTCAGTATAATATCTTGAAAGACTGCGAAAAAAGTACAGAAAAATAATATAAGTCGAAAGGTGGCATAACTCCATGAAAAATTGACGAAAATGTCTGAAACTCGAACTTGCTCTGTAACCCTTCATACTAAAGCGATGGAACTGATTTTTCCTTAAATATCTTGGAGTGCGAAAAAAAAGTGCGGAAAGCTGATATTTTTGGTATTTCCTAAATCGAAAGGGGGCATAACTCCATCAAAGATTTACTCATACACCTGAAGCTCGAACGTGGCATGTAACTTCTCATAAAAAAACTATGTAGCAATTTTCCGTATAATATCTTGAAAGACTGCGAAAAAGGTGCAGAAAACTAATATTTTTTGTATTTCATAAGTCGAAAGGGGGCATAACTCCATGAAAAATTGACGAAAATGTCTGAAACTCGAACTTGCTCTGTAACTCCTTATACTAAAGCGATGCACCGATTTTCGCTTAAAAAATCTTGAGCGGAAAGCTGATATTTTTCGTATTTCTTAACTCGAAAGGGGGCATAACTCCATCAAAAATTGACGTATAACTCCTTATACTAAAGCGATGCACCGATTTTCGCTTAAAAGATCTTGAGCGGAAAGCTGATATTTTTCGTATTTCTTAACTCGAAAGGGGGCATAACTCCATCAAAAATTGACGTATACGCCTGAAACTCGAACTTGGTCTGTAACTTCTCATAACAAAGCAATAAACTAATTCTCAGTTGAATACCTTGAAGGACTGCGAAAAAAAGTACGGAAAACCAACTGCGACAGACAGATGGAGTGCAAACCTATAGTCCCTCCGGTTTTACCGGTAGGGGACTAATAAGGTGTCCACAATCACAATGGCCACATGATGGAGAACAACACAGTTAGACAGTGTGTGATATGGACGACCAGCCCTAATTTACAAACTCACCAATGATACGGTAGCAATAAGCAAAGAGGGAGGCCTTATTCCACCTAGATGCTCGAGTCATAATATGCATGAAGAGTTACCAAATTCCACCATGGTCGAATGACTACAGGAAAGAATCCTTCCCTCGCACCATCTGGGAATCGAATGCTCTGCCACCCGGCAACTGGGATAGTGTCAGCCATGACTCTTGATGCCTTCAATGCCCAAGTGTCGTCACGAAACTAAACTGACACTCCGTTTTTTAATCAGTTTTTCGTAACTCCCTCTTTGGAGCATATGGGGCAGAATAATCACGATTCAAGATTATTTATTTTATGCTTAATATATAGGATATATACATCAGTCGCGCAGTCCATCAAAGGCAGAGCCTATGAATCGATGGAAACCCGCCCCCCCCCCCCTCCGCCTAACCATAAAACAAGACATTACAATATATGAGGTGACAGATGATACAAACATCTGTAATATAATAATAACGCTTGTATATACATAAACACAGAATGGTACAACATATTTTTTGTACCATTTTGTTATGATTGTCCTAGAGTGTTCCACATATAGACAATCTTCATAATGTTTTGTAATTGTCTTCCATCTAGGATATTTACTGTAGATACAGGATTTTTAATATGGTACATTGGGAGTGGGGTGGGATATACTTCATCAACACATTGATGGTGGTTATTAACCGGCAGAAGAAAGACTTCGGAGGATATATTAGTAAAGGTCGAACTCATTGATGGTGGCCATTAACCGGCAGAAGCAGAGACTTCGGAGGATAGATTGGTAAAGGGTGACCTCACCAAACAATCTACGGGATAGTTGAAACATCAATCAGTTAGACGAGATGGCAACACATTACAAAACACGGAAAATACAGATACACGAACAACATATGGGGATGAATTTGATGATGTCATTGATGATGATGATGAAATTTATACATTACATACTTGCAAACAAGTGCATCGTTGAGAAGAAAGTGCTGCATGTACCAATCGTTCGCTGTGCACACTAATTGCAATACATCGATGAGCCATTATTCAATTTAAGCATGTAGTGTTGTCTTCTAAGGGTAACAGACTACCATCTTAAAACGATAATTTTACCACGACGAAAACTGGTATTTCTGATATTTCATCAGGTTCTTCTTTGTCTTCTGTATGGCTCTCGTTTGTTAGGAGAACCGGTTTCTAAAAAAAACGGGCTGTGACGCAAATAACGGCTGCATTCTCATCTGTTTACCAGCCCAAAAAGGAGCAATCAGAATTGTCACTTTTATGTAGAATTACAACTCTGTGCTTGTATGATGAAGTGACACGAGCATACGAGCATACAAAAGCAGACTAGGGTAGCGATGAACACAATGCGTGTGCGTGCATGCGTACGTGGGTGCGTGTGTGTGTGTGTGCATGTGTGTGTGCGCGTGTGCGGGCATGCATGTGCGTGCGTGTGCGTGCATGTGCGTGTGTGTGCATGCGTGTGCATGCATGTGTGCGTGTGCGTGTGCGTGTGTGTGTGCGGGGTTTTGTACTCCAGTTGTGGTTAATAGTAAGGCAGTGGATGTTATCTACCTCGATTTTGCTAAGGCATTTGACACTGCGAAAGTAGCCAGAGGAATAGGTGTCATACAAAGATTAGAACCTTATATGACACATGACACAGTTAAAACGTTGTACAGCACCTTAATCTTTCCGCACCTCAGGCACTGCAATGCTGTTTGGACTAACAACTACAAAAACAAAATATCTAAAATTCAAAGCCTCCAAAAAATTAGCATTAAATTATTTTCTCGACCAGCAGTGGGCCAAGACATGTCTAAAGTGGAAAAACTACTCAAACTTACTGACATAGGTAAATCCCAAATGCTAACTATTGTGAAAGACTTCCATCACAACACCCTATCCAAATCCATAGCCCTCTACTATGTGAACAATATTAACATCCACCAACATAACACTGGAAGCACCACCACCACCACCACCACCACCACCACCACCACCACCACCACCACCACCACCACTACTACTACTACCACCACTACTACTACTACTACTACTACTACTACTACTACTACTACTACTACTACTACTACTACTACTACTACTACTACTACTACTACTTCTACTACTAATACTACTACTACTACTACTACTACTACTACTACTACTACTACTACTACTACTACTACTACTACTACTACTACTACTACTACTACTGACAATACTACCTATCCAATCCAATCCACCCACTATGACTGGATGTTTCCAAGTGTTAACAACTATTAATTGTTTTCAGTCACCATAGAACCAAGCTACTGGATGAGCAGGAAAATGAGCACCATGCCCCTCCCCTCCCTCCCTTCCCACCCTTGAACAAGGATGCTCCCCCACTAGCCAGCATCCTGTAAACATCTTATCAATCACACAATTACAGTACATAATTACGTGACATATTTTCAAACAAAAACAGTAGCTTGTTGTTAGAATAATTTTAAACATGATGTGAGAAATGTTCTCTTGTGTATTTTGAATGTGAGTGGATTGGAAGACATTACTGCCTATACCAACAGTGGCTTCCAATTCAATTATGTTCAACACATTCAACAGAATGTGTTTATATTACCGTGGAGATGTCCTGGTTATTTTTTAGATGAACTGTATAATCAAAGTCAACCACAAATATAATGTTTATTTGTTGTATTGTAACATCACCACTACTATACTACTACTACTACTACTACTACTACTACTACTACTACTACTACTACTACTACTACTACTACTACTACTACTACTACTACTACATCATCATAGACATGTATTTTTTTGTATTTAACTTGTCTACGTCTTGTGATTGTAAGGTACTTAGCTGTCCAGTTCATTTGCAGTTAATATATAACATACATAATTGGAATTAATACAAATAATAAAACATGTGCTTAACTTAGAACGTGCAAATGCAATGTCTGAACTGTAGTTTGATATGTAACTGTCTTGTTTAATTTATTTATATAGATATATGTATATATGTGTCAGGTGGTCGCGAATACAATTGGCATTGCTTTCGGCAGACAACCTAGTTGAATCCTTGACTTATATATATATATATGTCTATATATGCTCTACCACCAAACTGGCACCCCAGAGGACAAAAATCCTCTTTCACCTGACTGGCTTACAACCACCAGTCTCACAACCACATATATATATGTATTATCGACTTCTACAATACGGGAGGACAATAAGCGTGTACGCCTAGCGGCATGCCGGCATATATTTATTTTTTTATCATAATAATGGTCCCATTTTAGGGAATTAGTTTTATTTAAAAGCGAGAACAGAAACACGCTACATCACGCCACGTGCCATAATAAGCGGTTCCGCGTGGCGCAAGGACGTGTAAGTCAGATCTGCTCGCTTTCCCCTGATTTTGTAAAACTATTATGGGAAGGCGTGAAATAACACTCCTTCTATTTCTTAAACTTTGATTGCTTAGTCGTTTTAACGCGATGGCTTCAATTTCCGTTAGTTTACTTTTGTTGATCATCAATTCACAGGTCGGGTAGCAGCAGCAGCAGCAGCCGCCGTAGTAGTAGTAGTAGTAGTAGTAGTAGCAGCAGCAGCAGCAGCAGCAGCAGCAGCAGCAGCAGTGGCACCAGCAGTAGTAGTAGTAGATCCCGCCGCCACCACTGACGCAATTGCTCGTACTGCCACCGTTATCGGCGGCAGCAGCAGCAGCAGCAGCAGTAGTAGTAGTAGTAGTAGTAGTAGTAGTAGTAGTAGTAGTAGTAGTAGTAGTAGTAGTAGTTTTTATTATTGTCAAGCATTAGTTTTATAAACCCTGTCTTTGACGACGCACTGTCACTATAGGACTTTCATTCATCATCTTCAATGTAATTTTACCTTTTTTCGGCCCAAGTGGGCTTCGAACCTGGCAATTCTATGGCACCTTTTGCCTAGCATTCGGGAAAGCGAGTGCTCTACCACCAAACTGGCACCCAGAGGACAAAAATCCTCTTTCACCTGACTGGCTTACAACCACCAGTCTCACAACCACACGAATTGACTGGACTTTTTATGGTGTACAGTCCAGATATTCTCACTTTTACATTGTTGAGATCCCTCCTGCTAGCTCACCAGGCACTCGCAAGTGTGTAGTTTGTAGATGCCATTGCAAAGCAAGAAACGCAAAACAAGGCACTAAAGCTATATAGGCCTACGGGTTGTTAAAAAACGAGAGAACACGACATACCAATCGACCTACAAGCGGTATTATTTAACACCATGATAACAGCGATCCTGTTATTTGCCTCAGAAATATGGGGGTTTGAAAATTATGCTCATCTAGAAACGTGTATGATAAGAATACGCGTTATCAGTATGGCAGCTGCTGCTGCCGCTGTTGCTGGTGATTGTGGTGGCGGTGGCGGTCGCAGTGTTGTTGTTGATGTTGGTGGGTGGTGGTGGGGTGGGGTTGGGGGTGGGGGGGGGGGGGGGGGGGGGGGGGGGGGGTGATTGTCGTGGTGTGGTGTTGCTGTTGGTGATTGTGTAAGTGGTTATATGTCCAGATAAGTGGTGGTTATGGTGGTGGTGGCGGCGGTGGCAGTGATGCTGTTGGTGGTGATCGTGGTGGTGGTGTTGTTGGTGGTGGTGGTGGTGGTTGTGGTGGTGGCGGCCGTGGCAGTGGTGTTGTTGGTGTTGGTGGTGGTGGTTGTGGTGGTGGCGGCCGTGGCAGTGTTGCTGGTGGTGGTGGTGGTGGTTGTCGTGGTGGTGGTGGTGGTGGTGGTGGTGGTGGTGGGTGGTGGTGGTGGTGGGATTGGTGGTAGTGATTGAGTAGGTGGTGGTGGTGGTGGTGGTTGTGATGGGCACGAAGGCAGTGTTGTTGTTGCTGTTGTTGGTGGTGGTGGTGGTGGCTGTAGTGGTTGTGGTGGCGATGACGGTCTGATGATGATGACGATGATTTTTTTTACATGAGGCTGGGCCGTGTTGCTTTATATTACCCTCGCCCCATAAGGGGAAGAGGCTATTGCGAACAGGCACGCGTGCGTGCGTGCGTGCGTGCGTGCGCGCGTCTCCGACCGCACTTGCATCTAAAAAAACTACTGATCTGATTTGCCTCAAATTCTAAAAGAACGAGGGAACTTGCCGAAAAATTTGGTAGAACATACATTTTTGCCGTGATCTGAAGAAATCTGGGAAAGTTGAAAACATCAACTTGTAGTGTCACAAAAATTGAAGGGCGATGGTCTGCAATCTCCGATTGCTCTTGTTGTTAGCTGTAGTGCGCCCATTCTCTCACTGCACTCCCTCCACCCCTCACTCCCTCCCTCCTTCACTTCCTCCCTCACCTCGTTCCCCCCCCCCAACCCCCACCCTCTGCCAAACCCCATCCATACATACATACATCCAACGATCAAATCAATCGATAGATCAATCAATCGATAGATCAATCAAGCAATCAATCAATCAATCAATGCCACTTACCATATCCTGCTTTGCGACATATGGGTGGAGGCATGATGGTCTGTCGTTCCTTCGGTCGTTCGTTCGGTCGGCCGCCGGTCGGTCAATCTTTCGGTCGGTCGGTCGGTCATCCCGGCCAGCCAGCCAAAGAGTAGATTGGTTAATAGATCAAACGAGATATAACAGTTAGAGCCTAGGATTTTCTTAAGTAAACAGAAGAATTGCTTGATATTTACATCAAAGATGCTATGTTGTCCTTTGACAATACGGGCATGCTGACGTAATTGACATAGCTTATGATATTTGAAAGACTAATATAGGCAAGTGGTTGCAAGAGGTCAGAAGGCTAGGCGTGGATGGATGTGAAGGGGGCCAGAGATCCCCGCCACCCGATAGATTTTGAATGTCTAGATACTCTCAGATAGCATCTCCTGCATTTCTGGAGGTAAATGTGTATCTTCAGCTGGCTATAGACTTAAAGCTACCGCCTGTTAAATGTATTTTAAAAAGTGCATTTCGCAATCACAGGGGTGGGAACTGCCTCCCCACCCCAACCCCTGCCCACCCGAAGACTACTACCTTATTATTATCCCTGCACGTTTTGAAAGAAGGTCTATAGAATATCGGAAACTGCGGGTTCTAGATTTTTTCGGATATGGCCCAAATTTGTGGAATCCCAGTGTATTATCGTACGCATTCCTGTGTTAAAATATTAGCTAAATCTGGCCATCAGTTTGCGAGAGATACACAGATCCAGAATTTGAACTGATCCAGATATGGGTTATTTTATCTGGATCATGGCCAACGTCAAGAAACCCTCTTGCATGACAAGTACATTCGTTGTGTTAAAATTAGGGCAAAATTGGGTGAGTAGGTTTGATCCGTCCATCCATTCGCATTCTACAAGTCTGTCCGGGCCATAGTCTCAAGACTTATATGTATGATCATGAAACTTGGTATGTGGATGCATCTTACAGAGATATACAGTGCACTCTACTTTTTACCTACTTTTAACGGTTCACTGAACGTTACAGAACATTTTTGTCTGGGCTGGAGGTTTTTTTGCATACAGAAACTAACCTTATTGTACCGATGCACTATATGCTGAAGGTGTGCTGCGTATGAAAAGTAGGTCCACGCGACCCTACTTTTCACAGTTTACTGTACATCACAGAAAAATGGGTTTTTTTGGTATACCGGAACTAACCTCAGTGTATGAGGGCATTATACTCTGAAAGTGTATTATGAGTATTAGGTATGAAAAATAGGCCAGTATTTTTCAAAATTTACGGAAAATGCTACTGACTCACTTTTCATCATTCTCTGAACATTATAGAAGGTTTTGTTCAAGCAGTAGTTCCAAGACTTTTTTGATATACAGTAGTACAGGAACTAAACTTGGTATATAATGGATGCATTATAGGATGTAGGGGTGTTGTGTATGAAAAGTAATTCAGCCAGACAGCCTAACCTACTTTTCAGGGTTCACTGAACATCACAGATAATTTTGGGCCAGGCTGCAGCTTCAAGAGGCTTTGTTTTACAGTCGTTCAGGAAGTCAGCTTGGTGTATGGATGCATTATATGCTCAAGGTGTGTTGTGTTTGAAACGTAGGCAAGCATGAGCTACTTTTCGTAGTTCACTGGACATTACAGAGAATTTTTGTTCGAGATGTAGTTCCAGAGTTTTTGCTTGGCCTATACATGAACTAAACTTGGTTATGGATACACTATATGCTGACTATGAAGGCGTGTTGCATATGAAATTTTGTGATTGAGCAATTTTTTGGCAGGCATCATGAATTTTCCGAAAAATGTCGGTAAATCGTTTAAAATGCTACTCGTTAAATGCTTGGACAATTTCAACCAGACTTGCCTGGAAGAATACTAGGCTGGTAGTTTTCAAAACTTGTGCACAGAATTTTGATCGGCCGATTTTTCTGGCGGCCATGTTGGATTTTCTGAAAATCAGTTAAAATTCTACTTCTTATTAACCGTTTGAACGATTTCAAGTTAACTCGGCTGGAAGAACCCTAGAGTCATGTGCTTCTGAGCTGGTATACAGAATTTCGATTGGTCAATTTGATCGGCAGCCATCTTGAAAAATAGCTGGAAATCGTTTAAAACGCTACTCTTCATTAACCTCTTGTTCCAGTGGCTATCTTGTTTCCCAAAATCAGGACCAGGCTTCATTCATAACTAAGGGTGATTAAAGTTTGTTCAAGAGAACTTGATCCTTGATAAAATAGGGCTGTCACGGACCAATCAAAATTTTGGGTTTGAAGGCCATATTTGATTTTTTTTTTATTAGCTGGATGTAACCTAAGGTTCGATCTGATTGTGTGGTCAGCGTTCATCATTAATTTCCCACTAAATGTCGATTATTCTGAATTACCAATTTTGTATTTTATATCTTATTACTGCTGAATTGAAAGTATTATGTCTATTCAAATGCTAATGGTTCAAATGCTAAAGGTCTAGGTGAGCGTTAAGGCTCCTGGGCCTCTTGTTATGTACACACTCGCTATGCCTTCCTTTTCTAACTGGAATGCTGGTGTTTCGAGCCCTTAGGGTCCAGTGAATAAGAAAACAAAATTTTGAAAATGATCAATTGTCTGTGCTGGGATAGGCGTCATTTTCTTTGGGTGGCGCAATAACCCCAATAAGGGGTTATTTCGCCACTCACCTAAGTCTTATGTAATGATCAACTTAACCATGCGATATTGAATCATCGCCACTTTTATTGAGTTTAGACAAACAGAGAACACAACAGAATTCAAGATTACAAAAAAGCATCCATTCATTTTGCTGCTGAAAGCAACTGAAAATGTCCTTTAATTATAACTTCATTTCGATGGTATATCTAACGTGCCATGAATCGCTGCATGAACAAAGTTAAATGTTTAGTTATTTAGTTCACATATTAATCATCGCCTGTCCTCAGCTCAGCCATGACAACTCTTACTTACAAAGAACGTGTCACATTTGTGACAACATCAACTGTAGTAGTTGAGGTATTGGAGACATTGCTAGAGCTACTCGGACCTGATGTTCCTGGTCGATCTTCAGCCCTGCTTGATGAAAGGATCTCGGTGGTCTGTCCTGCTAAGTTCTCATCTAGCGACCCCACCCCACCCACATATACACACCCACCCCCTCAGCCACCCACGCACCCCACGCTTTGGTTTGGTTGGTGATGTAGAGGTTGGCCATCCTTTCATCTCTTTGAGTAGATCAATAACATTTGCATTGAGGTCTGTTGTTGCATCATATTAAGCGTCTTGACATGGGAGTCATTTCAGGACAGCCACGCTGTCCAATGGCACCAAACACGCTCCTTTTGAAAGCTGATTTGGGGGTCGGTAAACTTAGTGGCGAAGTTACCTCATGGTGGCGAAGTGACACACTTTACGGTAGCGTACGGTCTGGAATACCAGGGAATAACGAACTTATGAATGGAATACCATGGACTAATGGCCATATGATATGGAATAGCACGGGATGACGAGCCTGTGATATGGAATAACACGGTTTAACACGCATATGACATGGAATAACATGGAATAGCGATGCTATTATATGGAATAACAAAGAATAACTGCCAATTATTCCTTGCTATTCGGCTCCAGGGCCGGCTCAATGCATAGGCGCCCTAGGCACTGCTTAGGGCGCCAGATTTTAGAGGGGCGCCAAAAAGGGAGTTTGGGTGCCTTTCACCACCCAAGCTACATGTTCTCAAAGCAAATAAGAAAATCCACACTTAGAACAAGAGCCATATTTCGCCCTAGAAATGCAGGAAATGCCCTCTCAAAGCATCTGGATTTTAAAATTTTCTGGGGGAGGACACCCCCAGATCCCCGCTTAATGGGTGTTCCTTTGCCTTTGCATAGGACGCCAGAAACCCTATAGGACCGGCCCTTGCCCTGGCCCCACCCCCCCCCATTCCATATTTTTGGCTGATTATTTCATATTATCCGGTTCAAATGGCGGTTAGGTCATATGCCATGTCATTCCATATCATAGGCTCATTATTCCATGTTATTCCATTTCAAATGACAGTTATTCCATATCATAGGTGCGATATTTTCCATGTTTTCCACATCACGTATAATTTAATGATTTTCCGGTTCAAGTTGCTGTTATACCCTGTTATTCCATCTCATAGGCTTGCTAGTCCATGCTATTCATATCAATTGGCTGTTCGTCTGTGTTATTCCATATCATATGACCATTATGTTATTCCATAAAAAGGCCGTTAATCCTTGTTATTCCATGCTATAGGCTCGTTATTCCATGTTATTCTTATCAAATGACCGCTATTTCATGTTATTCCTTATCATATTGCCGTTATTCTGTGTTTTTCCGTGTCACATTGCCGTTATTCTGTGTTATTCCATGTCATAGGCTCGTTATTATGAGTTATTCTATATCATATGGCAGATGTTTTGTGTTATTCTTTATCAAATAGCAGTTTTTCCGTGTTTCCATATCGTATGGCTCATGATGTATTATTCGTTATGCATTACTCTTTATTCATTAATATTCTAGGGACACCGAGCCACGTTGAATAAGTGGTTTTTTAATACATACTCGAAGCACGTGCACACGCGCACAGATACACTGCTTGACAGGGGCAGATGTATGCATGCATATACGCACGCACGCACGCACGCACGCACGCACGCACGCACGCACGCACGCACGCACGCACGCACGCACGCACGCACGCACGCACGCACGCACGCACGCACGCACGCACGCACGCACGCACGCACGCACGCACGCACGCACGCACGCATGGATAGACGGACGGGCGGGCTGACTGCCGGGTTGGCGGGCGGGTGGATGGATGGATGGACATACGGATGGACAGACGGACAGATAGACAGACTCGACTGCAATATTCTCTGCCCCATACCGGGCGATGGCAATAAAATTAATAACTACAATGCATTCGACGGAGATGCTGATTCACGGCTATGCACACTGTCTTAGCGATGCACTTAGTGACCCCCGTGATCTAGATAGTGGATTGGTTGCCCTCAAACTGAAAGTAATAATAAACTGTCAAATGTGAACATGTGTGTTAAATCTGGTGGTAGTGTCTTCTTGCACTCCTCCAGAGTTATGGCCAAAATGTGTATTCCGGTATGCACTTCATGATACGGTGACCTAGCTATCGAATGTCTTGTCCTGAAACCCATATAACTTCTGGACACGTATAATTAGGATGGATGTGTCAAATTTGGTGATTCTGACTGCTTGCGTTTGCAATTTGTGGCTATAATTTCGGGATGCATTTTGTGACCCTGTGGCTTAGATATTAACCCGTTTGTTTGATTGTCTTATTAGGGCCCCGCACAGGAAGGTGCGAAATCCCTATAGTAATCGCCGCGTCTGCCCGTCTGTCTGTCCATGTGCCTATTTGTTCATCCGTCCGTCTTTCCGTCCACAATATCTCGTAAACAGCATATCATACAGAACCGCTTCAGGTAATTTAATGAAACTTGGTGCATGTCTGAGTTATGATACGCAGGTGTGGCTTTCGAAGAATTCACTTTTATAGGTTCAATATTTTGGGTGAAAATGGGCTTTTTATTCTTCCAAAAATCTAAATTTTTCTCAATTTTCTCGTAAACATCATATCATACAGAATCGTTTAAAATAATTTAATGAAGCTTAGCACATGGCTTCTTTATGATGGGTAGATGTGGCTTTTGAAGATTTTGGGTGAAAATGGGATTTTTAATGCAGAAACTCACGATTTTCAAAATTTTCTCGTAACCACACTATCATACACAATCGCTTAAAATAATTTAATGAAATTTGGTATATGCCTCAGTTATAATACGTAGATGTGCCTTATAGGGGCAAGATTTTCGGTGAAAATTTACTTTTTAACGCAAAACCTACAATTTTTATCAATTTCCTTGGATTTTATTATTTTATTTTTTTATTTTTTGTTTTAGATTTTTTATTTTTAATAATATGAAGGCTTTGAATAGAATTGCTACCTACTATATAGCTAAAGGTATTTTCAGTGATTGCGGGCCCTATGAGTCAAACAACGTTTTCTAGTTTTCTGCCTAGCCGTCTACAATATGAATAGATATTCCAAACTTGGTGATTCTTCCTTCTCAAATTCCGAAGATATCGCGTGGATAAACAGACATAAAATAAACATCCAGAGTGACAGATAAACAGACGGCACCATCCGCACTACTCATACCTACCTTTGGCTGTGTGAGTAATAACAACAACTAGAATGTGAAGTCGAGAGCAGTAGTTAAGGGTGCAGCTGGTCGTTATTGTTCTCCACAGCAGGGGGTCTTCAAGAACAATGGGTTTTTCAGGAGATCAAAGGAAGTTCAAGTGGAATGGAATGTTGAGAACAATGACGAACAGGGGCACATGCATTCTAGAGAACAATGGCGCTCAGGGGCACACGCATTCTAGAGAACAATGGAATGGCGACTATAACGCCACGTTTTTCTCGATAACAATGACGACTATATTCACACGTATTTGAGAATCTGCAACACTGGAATGTTCTATTATTTTGAATGAGTTAACCCTTAAAAGTATAAAAGTTGTGTATTTTATGTTTGAACGTAGTGGCGGCGGTCCCCCCTCTGTGGTTATCTACCGTTGTAAAAATAATAAGAGATGATGTATGATAATGTAAAATAATAGAGTTTAAGAGGTGGTCCAATAACGCAGGTCATGGGAGGAGGAGGAGGTTGAGGAGTTTGAGGATGAATGCAATGCCGGCCGGCCGAGTGGTCTGATAGTAAACTGTAGAATATTTAGAGCCTGTCCGTAAGCTGTTAGTAAGCAACAGCTACCAGTGGATTGTATCATGGGTTAAAAAAGTTAACCCTTTCACCGATGAATATATATCTCATTTTCATCGATACCATACAGGAAAACTGTTGAATATTTTGAAAATAATTTGACTGCCTGTGTCAGTTGAGGCGGAATGCTATAGTATTCCTCCTCAGTTGATATTGCTGGATGAGGGCGATGCTAGCGTACTTGTTTACAAGGTATGCATGATGTACGAATATTTTGATAATTTGTTGCTGAATATTTTGATAATTTGAGTGGTAGCTGAATATTTTGATAATTGGTTGCTGAATATTATGATAATCAGTTGCTGAATATTTAGATTGGTTGCTGAATAAATTGATTGGTTGCTGAATATTTTGAAAACGATTTGACTGTGTAAATTTTAATTTCTTATTAGGCGATGTTAGGTAAGAGAGAGGGGGTCTTATAACGGAGGTCGAAGGAGGAGGGAGGAATGCTATCTAGGCCAGCAAAATGTGTTCCCCAGTCATTTAATTTTCAAAAATCAGACACGTACACAGGAAGTTTTCCTATGCTATTATATAGATAGTGTTATCTATCGTATTTATGTCTCTAAAATGGCAGTCATTTAATTATTAAATTTTCAAAAATATGGACAAAATGCATTCCTTGTCAATGGCAATGCATTAATCGACCGCGAACAATAACGTACAGATGCCCATTTAGAACAGTAGCATCCATCGACCACTTTTGATGGATCAGAATGTGTGCTTGCGTATGCATGTGTGAAGCGGGTTATTTTATTTTTTGAACAGATAAAGAGTTCTCTTTCGAATGAGTTGTGGGCCCTGAAAAGGGCCGTGTTTTGAGATAGGTCTCATTCTTCGCAGATCTGCACAGGCATGGTTGTCAGTTTGGTAACAAACTGCGACATGTTTGCTTTTTGTATATCAGTCGGAGTATCACCGATTACAGGACACCCATGCGGATATTGTTTGATTGGTAATAGACAATAGCACTCCTTGCAGGTTTACACCATCTCTTTAGGTTCTGTTTTCTTGATCATACGCCTACAGACCCTCTCGTATTTCGACCGTCGGCATATGGTGTCGCGGATGTCGCTGGAACACCAACGACACCGCACATACCCAGTGTCTGATCCGTCAAAGTTTGTACTGCTGGCCATTTTAGCCAAATGTACATTAACATTTACATTTATACCACATCGCTCTACTACAAAAAAAAATATAAGGAATATCGCGTGAGATGAAATCTGACTGCCTAAGGTTACCTAACTACTCTGCAGTTACACATCCAACCACTTTGCGATGTTTAAACTGGAATGAGAAAATGGATTGAATTTGTACCATTTATAGGAATATATGTACTGCGGCCACAAATCCGCAAATCCGCAACACGCGACGCACATGTATGCATGCATTTTGGCGTGTATGCATGTTCAGGCATGTGCATACACTTGGTGGCATCCACAACACGATCCCGTAAATCCGCAACATACGCCCGCAAAGCCGCAACATGTGGACCGCATGCGTCTGCACATGTACGCATACATTTTGGCGTGTATGCGTGTTCAAGCATGTACATATACTTGTTGCCATTCGCATCATGCACCCGCAATCAGCAACATATGCCCGCAAATCCGCAAATGTGGCCCGCATGCGGCTGCACATGTACGCATGCAGTTTGGCGTGTATGCATGTTCAGGCATGTGCATATAGTTATTGCCATCCGCAACACACACCCGCAAATCCGCATCATGCGCCCGCAAATCCGCAACATATGCCCGCAAATCCGCATCATACGCCCGCAATCCGCAACACATGCCCGCAATCCGCATCATGCGCCCGCAATCCGCAACATATGCCCGCAAATCCGCAACACGCGCCCGCATGCGGCCGCACATGTATGCATGCATTTTGGTGTGTATGCGTGTTCAGGCATGTACTTCCACTTGGTGCCATCCGCAACACGCGCCCGCAAATCCGCAACACATTTTAGCCGAATGTACATTAACATTTACATTTATACTACATCGCTCTACTACAAAAAAAAATGTAAGGAATATCGCGTGAGATGACTAGCGTCCTATCAAAATCTGTCGCGTACTGGCCTACATATAATGACACATACATGCAGGCAAAAATCTTGGATATGTTCACGGGCTAGACGCGATGGATCAGTTTGTTAAATGGTTTATGCGCATAAAAATCTGTGCGCATTAAATAAGTATCCAGGGAAATATGTTTTCTCTGACCACCTCGTTATTGTGCATAAAGCATCTATGATTCGCTTTTAATCCTTCAATGTGTATGCACATGCGTTAACCTTCATCTAAAACCCTCAAAACTAAGCAGCTTCCTACCAGTCATTTAATTTTTTTAACAGAGAGCAAAGTACATCTCTATGCGGGTAATATATAGCTAAGCCAAGCGATGTTGTATGCATAATATTATATAGATAATAATCATGCATCTCGTATTTAAGGAGTGCTCTTTAAAGTGGCAGTCATTTAATTATTAAATTTTAAAAATTGTTATAAAAATAGTGGGAACAATGCCCAACGTCGTCATCGTTGATGAATAATGACACACACCCTTGTATCGTTTAACGTATTTGGTGGTCGATGCGGTCCCTCGTGGTTGTAGTAAAAAAGTATTTTGAAACTAAGCGTAATCGTGGCTTCCTATGTCAAATTGTCGCATTGAACAGCACTTTTAAGAGTTTGTGCGCACGAAGGCGCTAGTGCGAATTGTAGCTTCCTATGTCAAATTAGTATCAAAACTATTCGCTTAAGCTACCAATGCACCATGATATAGGTTTGAAGAATCAGAAAATAACATCCCTGGAATGAGTGTAGAGGTGGTCGCATAATTGAGGTCGAACGAGTTAGGAGGAGGAGGGATGATGTACGCTAGTGCGGTGCTGCCTGGCACGAGGGATGAGGTATACTAGCATACATGTTTACAAGGCCTACAATGCGCATTGTACGAATATTTTGAAAATAATTTGACTGAGGTGTTAGCGACAACTTTCTATCAAATCATTTCCATGATATTTAGTGAATATTTTGAAAATAATTTGACTGTCTGCATCAACTTTTTCTCAAATCGTTTCCATAATATTTTGCTAGGAAGTAGATCCCTGGAATGTCTGAAACACCTCACCAGTCAGCCAGTTAATGGTAATAAACTAGGAAAAATTACCATGTCTGGGTACACACAGTATGAATGCATTATGAGTACCTAGTCAATGAGACCCCCGACAACAAAAATAATATAGTTGGCTAACCATTGTCTGGACATTGCGGCCGCAACCACCTACTACCAATACCGACCATCACCACCATCACCATCACCACCATCACCATCCCTCTATAACCATCAGCACCACTACCCACTAAGCACCAACACCCACCACCAAGCATTAACCCCACCACCATCATCCACCACAACACCTATTTTCATCATCCGCCAATCCCACCACCACCACCACCACCAACAGCATCAGCACTCTGATTTGTATATCAAGGGATGTGGGGGACCCGGCTGGGAAGCTACAATCATCAAACACACGCATAAAGAACCAATGTTTTATTTGTATCCATATTTTCACATTGAAGTAAATATTACATATGATAAAACGTATAGTTGCAGTAGCATAAACAAATAGTCAATGTTCTGGAGATCCATTTATCGATGACTGATTCCTTATGGATCAGATCTATCGCCGACAGAATCATCATCATTATCCTCAGCATCTAGATGGTTCCTTATGTACTTCTTGGTCAGAAACTCTCGTTTTCGAAAGGCTGAGAAGACTGCTTCATCATATGCATACCCCTCGTCGATAAAATCTTGAATTTCCTGACGAATTATTTTAATGAGCATAGAGTTCTGTAATCTTCTCGACTGGAGCATTATGTCTATACACTTTGTAACTAAAGCATCAGCATATACGGAAATAGGCACATTGCCTACATCATGCGGGTCTGTGTCCACTTCGCCATCCTCATCTTCTAAACCTGATTGATCAGCGTCTAAGACCTGCTTTATATTTTGGAATATGGTAAATAGTTCCTCATTGCCTATGTCTTCTTTTTCATCTTGACCTTCATCTTCACTCTCAGTCTCCGCTGAGTCATTACCGGCTTCACTCTCTGACTCCGCTGATGCATCATCTTCACTCTTCATCTCTGTCATTTCTTCATCTTCACTGTCTAGATTTTCGCTATCTTCAGCGTTATGGAATCGGATCTTATGCCGCTTCAGGTCATTTGACCTATTAAAAGTTGAACCACATTCAAAACATTTATGTCTCGGCATATTGATTATAGGATAAATCTAGCAAGTTACAAGGTTCTTCAAAGAAATCTGACTGCCTTACTACTCTGCAGTTACAATTCCAACCACTTTGCGATGTTTAAACTGGAATGAGAAAAGGGATTGAATTTGCACCATTTATAGGATTATATGTACTGCGGCCGCAAATCCGCAATATGCGCCCGCAAATCCACAACATGCGCCCACAATCCGCATCATGTGCCCGCAATCCGCAACATACGCCCACAAATCAGCAAATGCGGCCCGCATGCGGCCGCACATGTATGCATGCATGCATTTTGGCGTGTATGCGTGTTCAGGCATGTACATACACTTGGTGCCATCCAAAACACGCACCCACAAATCCACATCATGCACCCGCAAATCCGAAACATACACCCGCAAATCCGCATCATACACCCGCAATCCGCAACACATGCCCGCAATCCGCATCATGCGCCCACAATCCGCAACATACTCCCGCAAATCCGCAAATGCGGCCCGCATGCGGCCGCACATGTATGCATGCATTTTGGCGTATATGCGTGTTCAGGCATGTACATACACTTGGTGCCATCCACAACACGCACCCGCAAATCCGCATCATGCGCCCGCAAATCCGCAACATATGCCCGCAAATCCGCATCATACGCCTGCAATCCGCAACACACGCCCGCAATCCGCATCATGCACCCGCAATCCGCAACATACGCCCGCAAATCCGCAAATGCGACCCGCATGCGGCCGCACATGTATGCATGCATTTTGGCATGTATGCATGTTCAGGCATGTACATACACTTGGTGCCATCCGTAACATACGCCCGCAAATCCGCATCATGCACCCGCAATCCGCAATATACGCCCGCAAATTCACAACATGCGGACCGCATGCGTTCGCACATGTACGTATACATTTTAGCCAGCAGAGCCAGTCATTCCGATGAAAAATTTTCAAAAAGTCTTCTGGCGCACGCATGCGCGCAAGGGCGCACACCGCGGCATGCACGCACGCACAAGGGTACAACGTATAACTAGCAGTATCGTGCATTAGCACGTGTTCATATGAGCGTGACCTATATTAAACCCTCATGGCATACCCTCTCCAACCTACATACCATTTTTCAGACACCTCGCTCTCACACATTATGCCCACAATGTCTAGACAAATGGATAGCTGTCAGAGTCAGTCATTCCGATGATAAATTTTCAAAAATAGTCTTCTCTAGGTCTGCAAGTATGAATATTAAGAAATTCGCTATGGGTTGTCGGGTGGGTGGGTATTGGTGGTGGGGTTAATGCCTGGTGTTGGGTGTAGGTCGTAGTGTTGCACGCAGGCACCTACGCACAACGTATAACTAGCAGTATCGCGTATTAGCATGTGTGCATACGAGCGAGACCTTTATTAAATCTTCATGACCCTCTCCAACCTATATGCCATTTTTTCAAACACAGAGCTCTCACACATTCCGACCACAATGTCTAGATAAATGGATAGCTGTCAGAGTCAGTCATTCCGGTGATAAATTTTCAAAAATAGTCTTCTCTAAGGATGCAAGTATGAATATGAAGAAATTCGTTATGGGTTGGCGGGTGCATGGGTGGTGGTGGTGGTGGGGTTAATGCATTTTCAAAAATAGTCTTCTCTAAGGATGCAAGTATGAATATGAAGAAATTCGCTATGGGTTGGCGGGTGCGTGGGTGATAGTGTTGGTGGGGTTAATGCATGGTGCTGGGTGTAGGTCGTAGTAGTGGAGGTGGTGGTGGTGGTGGTGGGTGTTGGCGGTGATGATGGTGGTTGGTGGGGGTGTTTGCCGGTGCAATGACTATGTATGTATGTATGTATGCATTTATATAGCGCCAATTCCAGAATTAACTGCCCAAAGGCGCTTTACAAAAGTTAAAGCTAATTTAAAATAGTGAAATATGCTTTTTGGAACAAATGGGTTTTAAGAAGAGTTTTGAAAGCCTCAACATTGTTGCTGTTTTGAATGTTGGATGGAAGGTCGTTCCAAAGTTTTGGTCCAGCTATGGAGAAAGCACGCTCTCCAATGACAAGATTGGAATTGGGTACTACGCAGAGTAGCTGTTCACTCGATCTTAGTGCTCTCGGTGCTATTCGTCTAGTTATGAGTGATGATAAATACGGTGGGGCTAAGTCATGTAGGCATTTGAACACGAAAAGTGCGACCTTAAATTCGATTCGTTGTTCCACTGGCAGCCAGTGTAGCTCTTTGAGGACTGGTCGAATGTGTTCATGCACTTTTGTTCTGGTTATTAACCGGGCTGCCATATTTTGTGCTCGTTGGAGACGTTGTAACTGCGATGATGATATGCCTGTGAGAAGAGAATTGCAATTGTCCAGCTTTGATGTAATGGTTGCGTGGACGAGGGTATTGACTGCATTATAGTCTAGCAATTTCCTAATTTTACCGATGTTGCGAGTGTTCAGAAATATAGATTTACAGATCGACGTCACATGGCTTTCCATAGACATAGTATTGTCAAAGACTATGCCAATATTTCTCGCATTAACACTAAAAGGAATGTTGGCGCCACCGATATGAACCGATTCAATTTCTATTTTTGGTCTCAAGTGACGGGAAGCGATCATAATCATTGAGTTGCAAAAGGTTGTTTAACATCCAAAGTTTCACATCGCGAATACAGTCCTCCAGAATTTCCCGGGCATTCAATTGGTTGGGTGTGTGAAAAGCTAGATACAGCTGAGTATACAGCTGACTAGACAAATGGATAGTCTGCAGTGCCAGTCATTCCGATAAATTTTCAAAAATAGTCTTCTCTTGTACCACAAATATGAATATGAAGACATTCGAGGGTTAAAAGTGTTAAGAAAGTCTCTAGCGTCCATGTAATGGCGCAACACGAGGTGGTCGCTTAGGGCAGGACTGAATTTTATAGTAAAAAACATGGTTATAACGTATCACTGCTCTGTAGCCAAAAGGATATATTTATATATGATTATGCTACTACGCTCAAAATGTTGCTCTTAATTGTCGTATCTTTAAGCGTCGGTAAACAGCAATAGCCAGTGCGCGGGCGTTATTATCGATTTTCACAAACTCTCGGCGAGGACATTGTAATATCCCGTGCTTAGAACGAGACGGGTGGTATATTCTTATAGTATTCCTTAACACATGACATGTTTGTATCTCGATTTAAGATTGAACTTGGTGCTTTAACATTCTTTCGTTATTAACACGTGCCATGTTTGTAACTCAATTAAGGACCGATCCCACGGCTATTCAAGATGTATGGATAAATCATACGCACCAAATAATCTTTTTAGCATAAGTACGCTCGACATACAATTCTATAAACGGAACCCTCAGAGACATAATGACCACATTTTAACCATCGTATCTAAAACGGCTGATGTTATTGCAAAGTATTTAAAAACAATTTGTGCGTAATGCCGGTTAAAATTCAATCAAAATATTCAACAAAAATAGTTTTACTAATAACGTTAACAACGTCAAATTAATTTCAAAATATTCAACAGTTTTCCTGTATGGTATCGATGAAAATGAGATATATATTCATCGGTGAAAGGGTTAACTTTTTTAACCCATGATACAATCCAATGAATCCATCACCACCAAGTCTTTGTTACCATTCCAACCGTACATACCATTAATACGAGATTATTTTTAATATTTTGTTACTAATCTGTCTGGTAGCTGTTGCTTACTAACAGCTTACGGACAGTCTCCAAATATTCTACAGTATACTAATAACGTTAGCGACGAAACAGTCAAATTATTTTCAAACATCAATACCGTAATTCCACATACATCCTCAACCTCATACGACCTCCGTTATTGGACCACCTCTTAAACTCTATTATTTTACTAGTATCAATACCAACGATACTGTTCTAAATGGGCATCTGTACGCTATTGTTCGCGGTCGATTAATGCATTGCCATTGACAAGGAATGCATTTTGTCCATATTTTTGAAAATTTAATAATTAAATGACTGCCATTTTAGAGACACAAATACGATAGATAACACTATCTATATAATAGCATAGGAAAACTTCCTGTGTACGTGTCTGATTTTTGAAAATTAAATGACTGGGGAACACATTTTGCTGGCCTAGATAGCATACCTCCCTCCTCCTTCGACCTCCGTTATAAGACCCCCTCTCTCTTACCTAACATCGCCTAATAAGAAATTTACACAGTCAAATCGTTTTCAAAATATTCAGCAACCAATCAATTTATTCAGCAACCAATCTAAATATTCAGCAACCGATTATCATAATATTCAGCAACCAATTATCAAAATATTCAGCTACCACTCAAATTATCAAAATATTCAGCAACAAATTATCAAAATATTCGTACATCATGCATACCTTGTAAACAAGTACGCTAGCATCGCCCTCATCCAGAAATATCAACTGAGGAGGAATACTATAGCATTCCGCCTCAACTGACACAGGCAGTCAAATTATTTTCAAAATATTCAACAGTTTTCCTGTATGGTATCGATGAAAATGAGATATATATTCATCGGTGAAAGGGTTAACTTTTTTAACCCATGATACAATCCACTGGTAGCTGTTGCTTACTAACAGCTTACGGACAGTCTCTAAATATTCTACAGTTTACTATCAGACCACTCGGCCGGCCGGCATTGCATTCATCCTCAAACTCCTCAACCTCCTCCTCCTCCCACGACCTCCGTTATCGGACCACCTCTTAAACTCTATTATTTTACATTATCATACATCATCTCTTATTATTTTTACAACAGTAGATAACCACGGAGGGGGGACCGCCGCCACTACGTTCAAACGTAAAATACACAACTTTTATACTTTTAAGGGTTAACTCATTCAAAATAATAGAACATTCCAGTGTTGCAGATTCTCAAATACGTGTGAATATAGTCGTCATTGTTATCGAGAAAAACGTGGCGTTATAGTCGCCATTGTTCTCTAGAATGCGTGTGCCCCTGAGCGCCATTGTTCTCCAAACGCTAGAAAATGAAATGGAGCGTTTTGATTGGTTAAAACCACATTCCAACGAAAAGAACAATGGCGACCAGCCGCACCCTTAGCTACTGAGAGCATGCGATCGCAAATCCCCATGCTTCGGCCCTCTACCATTCCTGCCCCTACCCAACACCATCCCCAACTCGTGGGCAGGGCCTAATGTAAACAGCACCTCACAGTCCGCAGACATATGGGTAACTAACATACCGAATTTGTTTGAATTCCGCCAACTTTGACTTTCTGTCCACAATTTTGCCGACCCCACCCACCCTGTGGGAGTAATCTAACGTAAATGTCGCCCTTTTTGCAGTATCCCTCCGTTTTTAGATGTGAGTAGCAGCACAATAAACCGCCATGCACCTATGTGTGTCTGGTAGTAAGTCAGTCAGTCACAAAAGTTTATTTCGGGCTGTATTTCAACAAAGCATGTAAGTAAACTAATGGACGCTCACCTGCAGGGAAACTCTTGAAACTATGGTTAGGACAAAAATTGTCTATAATGCTCAGTGGACCATGAAATGTAGGTCAAAAGTGTGCTAAGTGAACTTGAAAAGCAGGTCCTACTGGCTAACATTGCATATGTAAATACACCTTGAGAGTATAATGCATACATACAGCAAGTTTAGTTCCGGAAATTCTTGAAATTACAGCCCACACAAACATTTTCTGTGAACCCTTTCATATGAAACACACCTTCTGCATAGTGTATCCACACAACAGGCTTATTTCCTGTATGCCAAAAACTATTGAAACTACAGCACTGACAAACGTTTTCTGTAATGTTCAGTGAACTGTGAAAAGTATGTCACATTGACAGAATTTCCATACAGTGCACATTATCGCCATAAGACGCATCAACATCCCAAATTTCACGATCATACATATAAAAGTCTTGAAACTATGGCTCAGACAAGCTGTATAGGGCGAACGGGTGGACCAACAGACTAACATACCGACTAACGGTTGGGTTGATGGATGGACGGATGGATAGACAAAGCAGCGACTATATCCTCCCCTGTTATCGTGGAGCATAAAAACTACTGATCGATTTTGGCTCGAATTTTAACACAACGAAGGACTATGCCGTGCAATAGGATTTCCAGACGGTGGCCGTGATCCGCATAAAAAAACCAGATACAGATCAGATCAAATTCTGAGTCTGTGGATATCTCAGAAACTGCTGGTAAAATTTGGATCAAATTTTAACTTTGTCTCTGGTCCCAATAAACCTGAAAAATCCAGGTAAATCCAAAAGTTTTCAGTTTCTGCAATTCCATCTAACGTGTTTTAAAACACTTGGGAATTATAACTGGGTCGTAGCATGTAGGTGGGAAAGGGTGGGGGCATGCAGTTGCCACACCTGAGATTTGCGAATTGTACACAGGCAGGCTCATTTAACACAGGCAGTCAGTCACCTGTAAATAAAAATAAGCCTTATAGCCAGCTGAAGATACACATTTACTTCCAGAAATGCTATCTGTGAAAATCCAGACATGCAAAATGTACGACATCTACGATCCCCGACCGACACGAAACCCCCCCCCCCCAACACGCCCCACCCTCTCCCACCGCCCCCACCCCATCCGTCTGGCCTCTCGCCCCTCAGATACCATGTCCACGCTGCTGCTGCTGCTGCTGCAGATCCACGCTGCTGTTGCTGCTGGTCACACTGCTGCTGCTGCTGCTGCTGCAGGTCCACACTACTGCTGCTCCACGCTGCTGCAGGTCCACGCTGCTGCTGCGGCTGCTACTGCTGCTGCTGCTGGTCCACGCTGCTGCTGCTGCTGTTGCTGGTCCACGCTGCTGCTGCTATTGCTGCGTGTGTCAAAATGATGTTGAATATATCTAGAGTAATTTGACTGAAAGCTGGAGAAGGCAGCACCAGCTAACACGAGAGATGCTAAACCGTCTATCAGTCAAATATTTGTCACAAATTATTCAACAGCTAGGTTTCCTATGGGCGTGTTAAGTATGACATCACTGCGCGTGATTCGTACCCCCAGAAGTGTGTATTTTGCTTTATTACAGATTCAGATTATTTATTGGCACGAAATCTACATACATATAGATATAGCCATACAATACAATACGCACATGCACACGCACACTCTCACGCACCCGCCCACGCACACACGCACGGGCATGCACACATAAGATGACATCCACGAATTAAGGCTGATGGCTCTGTTATCAAATTAAGTGGTTATATTAATATATGAGCAGAAACTACATAGTCATAGTGTAAATTTGTTGAAGTTAATGTTCTGCTAGGTACTGCGCATTAGTTACCGTGGAAACTTCATTGACTGCTGCGTGAAACCTCCGCCAGGATCACTAAATAAAGAAGAAGCAGCATCACCACTCACCATATCTCAATATCCCATGACAGTTTAATCGCCATGAGATTTTATGACACAGAATAAGTGCGTGTTTATGACGTCATCACGTGTAAAACAAAAACATTGATTTGTGTATTAAACAATCAAACCGAACCCGGAAATAAGTCATCGCTTAACAAGCCCATATCATTACTGTATGGGTAAAATGTAATAATTGTTTTTGATGTGGGCCCGTTATTTTTCAGGGCCCGGGGATGTAGCTCCCGTTAGTCCTTGCCTTAACATTGCTCTGTAGGCTATGCCCCTAAAAATAACTACAAATATGTGAAAGTGCGAGCAGTTCTAATGCCCCATTTTCCGACCAGACCAGACACGTCCTTCGCACCACGCGAAACCTGCATATTACCGCGCGTGGTGTGACGTAGTTTATTTATAATATTTCCTAGCGCCACTGTTATTAACATTTTATATGACCTAATTTTGATAGTCCTCGTACTAGTAATGAAATTTCCAGATACTTGCTTAACTGAAGAACCATACAATATCATAGACAGCGCAACAGAAATCACGTGCCTTGTCAGAGTTTAATTCTACTGCTGCACGAGCTTTGCGTTGATTGGTGTATTAAATCAACCAATCAATAACGAATAAAAGTCATTCTAGCCCTCTGATTGGCCGATTTATTACGCATAATAAATCGAATTATTGTGCATAATAATTCGAATTATTATGTGTATTAAATCAACCAATCAATAACTAATAAAAGACATTGTAGCCTTCTGATTGGTTGATTTATTACACATAATAAATCGAATTATTATGTGTATTAAATCAACCAATCAATAACGAATAAACACCATTCTAGCCGTCTGATTGGTTGATTTATTACGCATAATAAATCGTATTATTATGCATAATAATTCGAATTATTGTGTGTATTAAATCAACCAATCAACCAATCAATAACGAATAAAAGACATTCTAACCTTCTGATTGGTTGATTTATTACGCATAGTGAATCGAATTATTATGTCTATTAAATCAACCAATCAATATAGAACAAACTACATGCTAGCTTTCTGATTGGTTGATTTATTATGCATAATAAATCGAATTATTATGCATAATAATTCGAATTATTATGTACAGTAAATAGGAACGATTCCAGCCTTCTGATTGGTTGATTTATTACACATAATAAATCGAATTATTATGCATAATAATTCGAATTATTATGCATAATAAATACCGAATTATGACCCTGATGGCTTTCCATAATATATATATATATATATTGCTACTGACTAAATAATACTGAATCTTGAATCTTGAATCTCTTGAATGTGCCGCACCAAAGACTGCATGATTAGCAAATTGAGAACATATGGCATTGGTGGTGAAGTCCTGGAGGGGATAGCCGATTTTCTTAACAACAGAAGACAACTAGTATCAGTAAATGGTTCATGCTCAAGCTGATCACCAATGCTTAGTGGGATTCCCCAGGGAAGTGTTTTAGGGTCAGTACTGTTCGTCTGCTTTATAAACGGCATGCCACAAGATGCCCACAACTTAGTCAAGGTGGTCTCTGATGATACTAAGCTCCTTTCATGAATCGCTACAACAGAAGACTATGACAAGCTCTAAACAGACCTCAACAGCTTAAAAGAATGGGCAGGCACCTCGCAAATGCTGTTCAATGCGTCCAAATGCAAAGTAATGTGCTTAGGCAGATCCTATGTGCAGATTATGTATACAGTGATAGAGAATAGACAGGAGATCACTCTAGAAGACACCGCCTGTGAAAAGGACCTGGACTTTTACGTCGACGACAATCTACAATTCAGACAACATGTGGAGATGGCAGTCAACAAAGCCAACACGATCCTTGGTATGATATGAAGATCATTTGTCTGCCTGGAATCCAACACACTTATACTGCTTTACAGGAGCGTAGTGAGACCACATCTAGAACACCGAAATGCAATATGGTCCCCCTGTATAAAAATGAACATCTAGCTCATCGAGAATGTCCAGCGTCGAGCTACAAAACTGATAGCAGGCCTGAAAGATAGTTCATATGAAGACCGCCTGAAGGCACTAAAAGCTGCCCCGTTTGATATGCCGGCACTTGCATGGTGACATAATAGCGACTTACAAGTATGTTCATGGCAAAGATAAATATGAAGATCTGCTACTGGCTGTTTAGCCTAATCAGCAGAAAATGACTATGTAACTATGCCACTATGTATGTGCTGTGTGCATACAGGGCAAGGAATCAACCAAACACCCCCACTTTCTACTGATATACACAGCACAACACGCACACATGCACGCACGCACGCACGCACGCACGCAGGCACGCACGCACGCACGCACGCACGCACGCACGCACGCACGCACGCACACACACTGACACACACCATTCGAGATCATGCACCTAGAGGAAGAGGACATGGCCAGTCCCATCGCGGAGGCGAATCACTAAGCAGATTCCCGCACCCACCAAACTAGTCACTACACTCACCACCACAGTCGCAACACAACAGACTACATGATCTCCACCAAGCAGCAAAGCACCGCACACCCAACCACCCAATACATGTTTTGGATGTGGTCAGATGGGCCACTGGAAGGAGCGGTGTCCAAACCATCCCCCTTCCACTACACTGGCAACTGACCATCAAACACCGCAGCCTGAGCATCCGTTAAACTAGAATGGGCGCTGATTACAGAGTCACTTCAGTGCCCCTCCTGAAACCCGGCTCAACTATGGTCCATCAACAACAACGTCAGGTGAATACATGAACAGCAACTGAAAACGCTATCTCAACACTGCAAGACATTACATGAAAACCCGCTTCATGCAAGATGGAGCCTACGATGCGCACTGCATCCGCAGCTCTGACATTTATTCTATTTGTGTCACTGGTATATCTTTCGATATCAATTTAACTATGGAGAATAATATATAACAGAAAATAACAGTTTTGTCAAACAGGGGTAGATCGTTTGACAGTAAATGAGCATATATTATAATACATAAAGTAGAGCTAGCTAATGTAATTTGCACGTGGGGTCGCCGGAGGTACCACACAGACTCGTAAAAACACAGAGGTATCCCCGCAAGGGAGGCGTCCACACAACGAGGGCACTAGTTAACTTAATATAAGCTATTATACTGTCATGATACAAATGAAAAAGACTCCTGATATTACGAGAGGGATATGCCTCATGCGGGCTCTGGTTGCCTAGATGCTACTTGTTAGTGTGAGAGGTAATAGCTTCGCGCGGGCCTCCATCATAGGATATCTCACTTATGCGAGAGGCAAGTGCCTCCCATGGGCGTACATCACAGGAAAATGCCTTCGACGCTGAAGCGGCGGAAAAGAGCTGGCAAAAAGGGCCACTCTTTTGTTCAACAAAAATGCAAGGGAAAAAGCCCATCCTAGTGAAAATTATAATTATCGTGATGCATGCTGGTTTACGTGAAGACGGGGCGAGCAACTCCCGGAGGATTCACAAGTCCCTGCCTTATGCCATTCCAAGATACTGCATTGGCAGGTGCCGCTTTTATTTATGCGGGCCTTCTGCCATTCCTAACCTACAATTTAGGTATTGGAAACAGGAACTAGGTTAGGCCACAAGTGGCAGAGGTTCCCACCTATCATTCAGACATGGCTATCCAATGGGTGCAGATGCCCCACTTCCCGTGGGTCACCTTGGAAAGCATCTACCTCCATGAATAGCGGCGCACATGTTACTTCACAGCACATCTGAAATGGGTGAGATTCCAGATGCCCTGCTTCATAACCACATAAAACATCACTGGACGATGGCTACATTTTACACAAGCAAATTTTACGACTGACATATCGTTATGGTGGGGGTAGAGAGATGAATATCCACCGCGAGTGTCCTTCCCATAAGGGCATGGCAGATTCCATGATCCTGCCCAGACACTGCAACGAGTTTGGTGGAGATGCACGTCTCGTCCATCACCAATCCTATGGACTTAACTATTGACCTGGCATTAGGTTTATGTTTCAATATGCCCAATATGCACTGCGGGCCGGAAATAATATATCCTACCATAATAATAATAATAATTAATAACTACATGTTTTCGCATTGCCTTCCTTCCTTGGTAAAGATGTCTAACTACTAAGTATCCGAAGATACAGTGGGAGATGTATGTAAACCCGCACTTTGGCCATCACTGCTCGAAAACCTCCGATAGTTTCCCAGAGTCAGATCAGTACAACGTGTGGGTGGGATATCCAAACAATTAAGAAGCCTTGCGTCTGAGTGGATCGTGGAAAGAGACAATTACTTAATAATAGGTATTTGGCCAATTTTACACAACCTTTATGGTGTGCGGGGCTATATTACTGCAACAGCCAGAAAAGAGGTGTATACTATGTGTCTCCTAATGAAGAAATTGTCCCTAACCACTTTCAACCTATCCTACCGAGCTCAATAGTCAAGGTTAGTCGATAGCATGCCAGGCTCAAAATATATAGCATGGTCAGTGACCTCAGTGTAAAATTCTTGGTGGTGGAAATAAACAATGCATATATTGTTGCTGTATAGTATTTCCTAGCATACTACGGTCTAAAGTTTTACATAAATAAACAAAACATATGAACTAATGGCTACTTGCCATATACATTACTAACCATTACAACTAAATAATATTACAGTTTTTACGGTTTGATTAGATGAGGTAGTAAGTATATATAGGTCAATAACATATTGTGGTGCAGTTAGTTAAGCACCTAAAGTAAACAAGGATAATATAGACAGTTTAATAAAGAAATAATAAATTGCGGTCTTAAGACCGGTGTGGTACCTGTTAGTCATCAGTACCCTTTATGGACATAAATTTATGACGGTGAAATATACTATGTATAGCTACTTGAGTACCTAGTAGTTACTTAGACAGAACAGGCTATTATGTTACTGAGATTGAGGTGCTACATACAGGTAGCACGAGTCAACACATTCTCTTGATGATGGAAAGTTTCTGCATGCAGATCTCCGCAGCTGGTTTCCGCAGATCGGTCTCCGCATGCTGTAACAGAAGCAATGAAGTAATGTCTACTAGATCATCTCTATAACTAGATCAGTAATTAAATGGTGTGAAGAAAGTTCTCCGTCCGGCGACGGAAGCATGACAGTTAAACATAACCCAGAGAGGGTTACTATATATAATAATACTATGCATGTACATTTGAAGCATATGGTGCAGGGTGCGTCACATAGCTCTTGCGGTGCACTGGGCAAAGTTTACTAGGCTGTGGTCGAAAAGTTAGCTGCACGACATGCATTACGGTGGTTTGATCTCCACTTTCGCGTAGTCAGCAGATCTGGCGAGTCATCCACCAAGAAACATCGCTGCTCTACATTATGTAGAAATCTACATACCAGGTCTGAAGACCCTCCCGCGGAAAGTTCTGCTTATTGGTCTTCGCAAATGGGAACCATGATTTTAGTTTATTATTGCTCCCGGATGGCCGTCCAGGAGCATCCAAAATTAGTTGATTAGCTGGCTGCCTGAATCAAGCATAGATCGCTGGGCCAACTAATCAGCACGCTAGAATGCTGTGACGTATACACAATTATCGATGTATTACTTTATGCATAGATGTATAGAGTGACGTAGTAGGTCATGTGTACACAAATCACTATCTATCTAGCCATATATATATATATATATATATATATATATATATATATATATATATATATATATATATATATATATATATATATATATATATATATATATATATATATATATATATATATATATATATATATATATACACGCCGATTACGACATTATAGAAATATTTTGAACATAATTTGATGGGGAAAATTGATGATAACTCGATTTAAAAATGGTTTGAAGTTTTAAAAAGCTCGTCAAATTCTGGTCCTGATTGGTACCAAGAACGACGAAAATAAATAGATTAAAGGTATTTACGGGTATCTACTCGGTACACTAGAGGTACACACTCGCCTATATTCCTGACACGCATGTCGTCGATGAAGCATTTAAGCGCGTGCATGCGCATCACGCGTTCAAACGGACTTAACGTTCTAACGGACTTAGTCGTTTTCATGGCGAAATGCCTCTCATATAGGCTTATATGCGGTTATTGCTCTACCCAGGGGCTTGGCTGGGAGGGCCAGTACCCGCCCGGTCGATCCGTGTCACATATCACCGTTAACAAGCGTCTCTATGAGCGCATCCCACCTCATCAGAGACCACTCCTTGGGCCCTCTAACATATTTTTGCAAACAGCCACCGGAGCCGATGTTCCAGTGGCTGGTACTGTAAACATCGTAATACAGATAGAGGAGATGCAATTCATTCAGTGAATTGTCATCGCCTCTGTCCAAAGTGATGCCCCATTAGGTTTTATTTTTCTCAGCGCCAGTGAAGCCGTCATTCACTGCAGACAAGAGGAATTAAACATACACAGCTATCGCATACCCTTTGGACCGGAATCATCACTGTATGACACATGTGTGGAGATTTTAACTTTTACAGCAACAGTTGAGCTGGGACAGGAGGAAATTCTATGGGCCAACACACCACAGTTAGGAGATAACACACACATAGCAATGCTAGAACCTGACCCTGAATACATGATCGCCTCCCAATGCGTGAATCCACGGATGATAGTGGACACCACCAACAAAAATCAAATACCGTTCCAGGTATTCAATTAAACACGCGACCCCCATAGCGCTCGTCCCAGGCATTTGCTGTGGTCATTTGGTGGATGTGATTTCCCTGGAACACCCACAACAACAACAGCTTCTGATGACAGCATACCAGAACATTCGTATTTGCATGCGACAGTTGGCCTAACACAATCTCACAAACGTGATGTACGACGGATCTTGGTTAAATACCAGGACAGTTTTTTTCCGCAGGAGACATGGGCGTGGGAGAAACTCACCTCGTGCGCCACTCCATTGACACTGGGAACAACCGACCTGTACGTCAGCTGGTACATCGTCTTCCCATACATAAAGAGACAGAAGCACACCAACAGGTAAATGACATGTTGCAGACAGGCATAATAGAGCCACCAGCATCCCCCTGGGCCAGTCTCATAGTACTTGCAGGCAAGAAAGATGGATCTTTGCAGTTTTGCATTGACTACCACCGCCTTAATTATCTAAGCATCAAGGGTGTGTATCCATTACCCCAGATAGATCAGGTGTTAGGTTCATTGTCCGGAGCCTTTATTATTTTGTACACTTAACCTGGCAAGCGGATACTGGCAGGTAACCATGGATGTGGCTGATTGGGAGAAGATCGCATTCATCTGCAGAGACGGTCTTTTCCAATTCCGCAAGATGCTTTACGGCTTGTGCAATGCTCCTGGAACATTTGAGTGTCTCATTGAGCAGGTATTAACTACCCTGCAATGGAAGATCTGCCTCTGTTACATCGACGACGTTATCGTTTATGACTCTTCGTTTGAGCAGACTTTGTCCAATTTGGACAACGTTCTGATGTGGCTTCGCACTGCCAACCTCAAGCTCAAACCCAAGAAGTACCATTTCTTCAGACAAAGTTACGAGTTCCTGGACATGTGATATCCGCAGATGGAGTGACCATGCAACCACCAAAAACACAAGCAGTGGCAGACTGGTAGACACCAACTTCCGTAACAAATACTCAAAGTTTCCTTGCGCTCTGCCAGTACTATCACCGATACATCCCTCACTTCAGCATCAGATTGCATCTCCCCTGTTCCAGATCACTGAAAGGATCGACCCTTCGAGTAGACGAGTGAGTGTGAGGTTACCTTCAGGGCATTGAAGGACCAGTTAACAACTGCCCCTATTCTTGCTCATCCTAACCCTAACCTCGATTTCATCTTAGACACTGATGCATCTACTTGTGCAATGGGCGCTGTCCTATCACAGGTCAAAGAAGATGGAATGGAGCAGGTACTGGGTTATGGTTCACGTACTTTTAATGAATCGGAGAAATGTTACACAACCACTAAGTGAGAGTTATTAGCTGTGGTGTACTTTGTTAAGTACTATAAACGCTTTCTGTCGGATGCCCATTTACACTACTTACAGACCACACCTCACCACACTGGCTCAGAAACCTAAAAGATCCGGAGGGCCAGGACAAAATGGTTTGGGTTCCACAAACGTGCCGAGTAAACCTAGTTAGCAGAGGAAGGGACCCTATGTAGTAGTAGGTAAGAAGTCAGACGTGACCTACCAAATCTGTGCCTCGAATGGCCTGACCTCCATCATCCACTTCGATCATCTTAAACCCTGTGTTAGCGATGACCCAGTGCCAGAGCTTGGACTGGGCGAAACGTGTAGCACCGGTACCCAGACCATTGTATCTATGTAAACAAGTATTCCCAACATTAGCATGGAGCAACACGGTGCCAGTTCAGCCCCTCTCCTACCAAGCCAGCAGTTGGGTGAGCTAACGCTGAGGACGATGACGAGCCACATACTCGCCCTCTCCCTCCTCAGAGCCTGTCTACCAGGTCTGTGAAGTCGTATCTGAAGACTTTCTCGTTTCTGCTGTCCAATGGGAAGGATGGAAAAGTTGTTCCGCTGACATCTTCTCATCTGCACCCACTGCATGACATTACCCCAATTATAGAGTTGCCACAAGCGGAGGCTAAGTCTGCCCAAGCCATGCCTCTGGGAGGGTGGAACATGTAATAAATAGCATGGAAGTGAAGAGGCTTGATGAGACCTTGGCCTGTTACGGACAACAGGAAACTCATACAGCTCGGAGCACCGTGGTTCCTAGGCATAAAACCACAAAACCACCTCCATCCAAGTCGCACCTTCGACACCACCCCTACTTCAGCTTGCGTCCCTAATTTTTGCACCAAGCTCGGACATCGCACGTCCCATCCCTATCACGCTCCATTCATCGTCTGTTAACTGTCCATCTTCAGATATGAGAGAGACTGCGGATACAGGAGGGGTATCCCGCACCTCGGTGGGCGGGGAGGCACCCTGATAAGTAGACTCTCAGTTCAATTTTTCCCGGTACTTAAAAACTATGACAGAGTATCAACAGTCGTGTAACAGATATCCATCCCCGACCAAGAGGCAGCCCTCACCAAAACTGCCTCACCACTCCATCCCACCCACCCCACTCCCACCCCCGTGAGCAGTCAGAACACCACAGCAGAGACACAGAAAGACAGGAGCAACAAAAACATACATGCGTTCAGGGCTGGATATGTCAATTTTTATTGCGAACAAATACTAAACCTACACATCCGGTTATAAGAGCTATAACGGAAACATCTACAACCCCCCCCCCCCACCACATCCGCATCATAGTCGTCACCACCTATGTACGTCACCAACAGATTAAATCAGCATGCACCTATCCTTTGCAACAGAAAAGGATACTGACACGGAATCCGCAACAATCCCTACCACACAAATGCGGTGAGCTATCTGCTTCATAGTCGTCACCACCTATGTACGTCACCAACAGATTAAACCAGCATGCACCTATCCATTGCAATACAAACGGATAGTGACATGGAATCCGCAACAATCCCTACTGCACAAATGTGGTGAGCTATTTGCTCACTGCACACGTAACATCCGCAATCAACAGACTCGGCATATTCCACATAGAAAACTGGATATCGCCCACCGCACCGCACGACCAACAGCTCATACAGCACCAGACTCCCCTACATCAAACATCGCCACATACAAGGACCAGATCAAAATTTTCCGCCCTACACACACTCTTTCCGCAAGCACGCGTAGACTACATATGCGGTAGGAGAACAACATCATGAACATCACCACCCTACACCACAAGGCACACCCCGCTTTTCAAGTGACATCAGCTATAACAGTAAATTGAACAACATCATCTACATGTAATAACAGATTTCTTTAGTGAGAGAGCCGGGTGACCGCAGTCTGTCATCGGTAACTAGTATGAGAAATTCGACAACAGTCTGATTCATGCTAAGACAGCCTCCGTCTTGGTCATCCTCACTCTAAGTACCTCTGTCCCACCTTTCTGGGGCTTGGCCATTGCAAAGAGAATACATTCGATGGCCGATAAAGTTGTCACTGCAATCACCATAGTGCCCCTCCCACAACTGCAATAAAACTTTGACACCGCATAACAGCACAAGATTCATCCGCAGAGAAGCAGCCACGCGTATCTACAACCTTCATCAACAGAAACACAGACACTCAGGATGACTGTTTCTCAATCTCCATATGATGGTATTGTAATTATACAACTGACGCACATATTTTCTGAGTTGTACTGTAATAATTAAGTTTGTGCCCAGGTACGGTGAGACTAGTCCTACCCACAGAGGATGATGCTTGGCAGTCTAGACTTGACACCCACAAGACATGGATATGTTTAAACCAACCAATAAATTACATGCAGCTAAACTGTTATAATTTTGATTAAGAACTAAAATGTTCTACCACGCTTACAAATCATTAGCGTGCGGGCTGGCAAGGCATCGTCAAAACTTGAACAGTTTAATACACATAAGAGAGTTTCAAAAATTTTCTTACCTACAGATTTCGCTCAACAATCAACATGAGCAGGAATATATACATAAGACACAAAGAGAGAGAGAGAGAGAGAGAGAGAGAGAGAGAGAGAGCTTGATAAAAAAAAACCACGTGGAGATAGGGACGCTGTTCTAAGGAACATATATTTAAAAAGCCATACTTCTACTTTCCGCATCCATTTTCCATTGGTCAGTAACATTAAATAGCAACACATAAACAGACAGTCCTAAGTTTTCGATCAACCACATGCTTTCACAAGAAACCATGTGATCAACACCACTGTTTTCTGGTAAATTAGATCAGACTATAAACACGATAACCGCCCTCCCACATGGCTACCACTCACGCGATGAAGGAGGCAAGAGGTGATGAGTCTGGGTCATAGACCTCTGACGTAATCATGCTCTCCCACCCCATCGGGCATTCCAGCCTGAAATTTGAACAGGCAAATTTATAAGTATATAACTTGGAAACCACTTCACTCTAATTAAAAGGTGAGCGTCCACAGGAATAAGTAGTTCCTGAATTTAACGTTGATCGGAAACCCGATTTTCCATGGAATGTAGATGAAGGCAGCCTTCCTTCCTTTTTATATTTATATTTAGCTTCTTCCTACGAATCTCATTGCACTGCATGTACAGGATGCGCGGGAGGGCTGGTTAGCTATGGTTCTCAGGGTAATGGATCCCGTATCACTACTCTTTGAAAGACAAAAGACCGACTCTTTGAAATACAAAGACCGACTCCTAGAGCCGGTGGAACGAAAATGTTCCAGTGGTGCTGTGCGGCCATTGCCACCAAGACTGAACCTCACTGTTTCATCCCAACTATTTGTATCACCGGTATGATGGTCCGTAGCTCAATTTAGGAGCCTGGACATAATACTTAATCTAAAAATATATACTATACAAACAATGGTACTCGTTTGCTAGTAGACAAGAGAAAATATACAGTGCATAGAACCAAGCGTGGATTCGTCAGAGGTACCTCACTGATCCGTATATATCCGTGAGGTATCCCTGCAAGGGAGCGTCCTAACAAGGCCACTTATGTAGTTTAATATAAATCATTATACGCCTAACAAAAATAGTATTGTTGTGAGAGGAAAGTGCCTCCATCACAGGAAAATGCCTTCAACGTCGAAGCGGAGGAAGAGAGCTGGAAAAAAGGGCCACTTTCTTGTTCAAACATAAGCTAAGTGTGGTATGAGTCAACCTAGTGAAATTATAATTAACGTGATGCACGCTGTATTACGTGAAGATGGGGCAGATGGTTTCCGAAGAATTCAGATGCCTTCATCTTCTGTACGTCCAATATACTGCATTGGTAGTTGCCGCTTTATTTATGTGGTCCTTCTGCTAAATTCTAGCCTGCCATTTAGTTGTTAGATTTACATCCAAGCTTTGGCCGCAAGTGGCAGGGATTTCTACCTATCTTTTAACACATGGGCCTAACTGGCGAAGATGCTCGGTTTCCCGAAGGTCACCCTACAGAGCATCTCCCTCAGAAAGGCAGCGTGCGAACATGTTATGGAGTGACAGGTTCAGAATCACATTTGAAAATTCATCATCATCATTTTACGAGGCATAAGCCCTTGGCTTGTTATTGCCTCTGGAGTTGTGTTAGTATTGTATTACTAGTGCTTGTACTTTGTTTAGTTACAGTTGTTTATTTGTTTGGTTAGCATTATTCAATGACAGTAATCAGGACCCTGGTTGACTTTGGGAGGTGCTGTGGGGTAGATGGCTTATCCCCGTGTCAACTGCGGTGTACCACCTACGATCATGGTTACACCCTTCTGCACCTAGAATTTGGGTCTATTTCTAGGTTGTCTTATTATTATATATCTATTAGTTGGTTATGTCATGATCGTATATTATGTCATTTAGGTGCATATCCAGTTTTGATTTAAACATGCTGAGCGTTGGTGCCTCGACCACAAAAGAAGGGAGTGAGTTCCATGTGTTAATAATTCGGTTTGGGAAAAATTGCCTACGATCTATGTAATTGAAGGTTCTGTTAATTAGACCAACAATGTTGTTAGCCTTTGATGCAATTGCATTTATATAGGTATCGAAGGAGAGATTTTCATCTATGTGTACACCAAGATCTTTTTCACTTGTGGACGGTATGATTTCAATGGTTTGTGACTGGCATGTAGTGTCTGTCATATAATACTGGGCCCTAGGATTATTTGAACCAAAGTGTATTACATGTGTTTTGTCTCTATTAAAGTGTAGCTGCCAAATCTGAGACCAATTACATACATTATCTATATTGTCTTGAAGGTTCATGGTGTTAGGGTTACCAAACAGTTTTGTATCATCCACAAAGATCTTACAAGGGCAGGTTACGGAATTGGGTAGATCGTTTATATACAGAAGGAAAAGTGTAGGTCCCAAAACACTGCCTTGAGGCACGCCACTAGTGACGGCTGTCCAGTCGGATGTTGCTTCGTTGATCTTTACACACTGTTTTCTATCGGTTAGAAATGCTTCAGTCCAGTTAACTAGTTGCTCTCCTAGACCGTACATTCTCATTTTATTTAGAAGTCTTTTGTGTGGTACTGTATCGAAAGCTTTGGAAAAATCTATGTATATTGCGTCTATAGGTTTGTTTACATCTAGATTGGATGTTATGGTTTCCATGTACTCCAGTAACTGTGTTTTGCATGATCTGTTATGTCTGAAGGCATGTTGACAGCTGGTGAAAAGGTTGTTTGTTTCCATGTGCTACATTATTGCATCACGTACAAATGTTTCTAAAAGTTTGCAAAGTGAGCAAGTTAGACTGATGGGTCTGTACTTGCTTGGATTACTTTTTGGGCCTTTCTTATAAATCGGACAGACATCAGCCATTTTCCAAATCTCAGGTATTACAGCTTACTCTAAAGATTTGTTAAATAGGATGCTAAGGGGTACACTGATCTCTTTTGCTAGTTCAATCAAAATTTGTATGAGTATGCCGTCTGGTCCATGACTTTTATTTGTGTTTCGTTTTTTTAGTTTGGCTTCAATAGTCTCTGGGCTTATAGAAATGTCTGATAAACAATGTTTGTGATATTGGGGATATTTTCTGGCATTGTATTTACGTTCTCTTCTGTAAATATGCTTGCAAAATAGATGTTCAAAACTTCTGCCTTTTCTATATCATTTGTACACCTTTCATCGTTTGAATATTTAAGTTGGCCTACTGTTTCTTTGAGAGTTGTTTTTGCTTTTGACATATTTCCAAAAGGACTTGGGTTTTTTCTTGCATTCTGTTGCTATATTTCATTCGAATGACCATTTGGCTTGTTTGATACCTGATGTAGAATTATTCCTTGCCATTTTGTATTGGTTATAATCATCAGAACTCTTTGTTTTCTTGTATTTTTGGTACAGTTAGTTTTTTGCTTTAAATACGTGCGTGCGTGCGTGCGTGCGTGCGTGCGTGCGTGCGTGCGTGCGTGCGTGCGTGCGTGCGTGCGTGCGTGCGTGCGTGCGTGCGTGCGTGCGTGCGTGCGTGCGTGCGTGCGTGCGTGCGTGCGTGCGTGCGTGCGTGCGTGCGTGCGTGCGTGCGTGCGTGCGTGCGTGCGTGCGTGCGTGCGTGCGTGCGTGCGTGCGTGCGTGCGTGCGTGTGGGTGGCTGGGTGGGTGGGTGGGTGTGTGGTGTGTGTGTGTGTGTGTGTGGGTGGGTGGGTGGGTGGGTGGGTGTGTGTGTGTGTGTGTGTGTGTGTGTGTGTGTGTGTGTGTGTGTGTGTGTGTGTGTGTGTGTGTGTGTGTGTGTGTGTGTGTTAGGTGTTTCTGTTTACTCGACTTGTTTGTTTTTGGGATGTGTTGATTTAGCATTGTGGTTAAGATGTTGTAAATAAGGTTCCATGCTTCTGGTGTATGAAGCTCCTACATGTTTGTCCAGTCAATATTGCTAACTTCCCTGCGCATGTCGTTGTACCTACCTTTATTCAGCAAAAGTTTGGGCAAATATGATTCAGTTGAAACATTAAATATATAGCCGTGAAGGTTTATTTGTAAGACATCGTGATCGCTTTTTCCTAACGGGGCTAGATGAAATATTGTTTAAAAATTGATAATGTTTGTACTGTTTCCGAAAATGAGATCTAAGATATTTGATTTCTGGTTTATCCTGTGTCTTGTTGGTTTTAATACAATCTGGTTACATATCACACCGCAACCACATAAAACATCACTAGGACAAGTCACCATTTACATAAGCAATTTGAAAAGCGCATACAAGTTTTATGGCGGGGAGTAAGAGGCAGATATGAATCCCCAGTGACATTCCCGTGAGGGCGTGGTTGGTTCCATGACCGCACCCAGTCACTGTACGGAGTTAGATGGAGATCTGCGTCCCATAAAAATAATCATTGCGGATCCCTATGCTAAAAACACACCGTACGTGGTGTAGGTACACAGCATAGCGCAACGAATATGTATTTTATCCCGACTATGGCGTCCCAGCTATTGCTGGGGCTGCCTGATGGACTTGTTATACCTATTATATGGTATTCTTTTTTTTAAATTCTCGTTTCAGAAAATGGGACGGATATGTGGATGGCGAGAGGCATCCATGCGGATCTGCAATAACGGGCCGCACTATATGCATGCCTTCATATATCGGCATGCATATGTAATTTACTGTGCTTATCATCTCTATATGATATGTAATATATATATATATATATATATATATATATATATATATATATATATATATATATATATTATAATATATATATATATATATATATATATATATATATATATATATATATACACCTGTGCAAAAGTTAAGCACCACCCTATTTTTACGCACATGCGAGGGTATATTCATGTGCTATGAAGAAAGCAATAGCATAAACATTTATGTACCCATCCATCTTAGTGCAAGAGGTAATAATGCAACTAGAGGAATGCTGATTATGATGGTGGGGAAACACTGTATGTTTTTGTTTGAACTTGAAAACGAGGCCTGAATATGGTTACGTTGACACAACTGACAACTATTGCCCTACAGTTGACATACGTGGCTAGATTGTCATTAATGGTGTCTGAAAACGAAGTTTAACATCTGTGCACGAGTTTGAGACTGTCATTATTAATACCGGGTATATCCACCTTGTGTCTGGATGACGGCCTGGACACGACGTCTCATGCTGGTCACCAACCGACTGATACGCCATTGTGGTATTCGTTGCCATTCAAGATGGAGTGCGTCTGTTAATTCCTGTAGGTTCTGCACAGGAGGATCCCTCCTTCTCACCATATTTCCCAGAATGTCCCAGATATGCTCAATAGGGTTCATGTCAGGGCTCCTTGCTGGCCATGGTAGGGTTTCGATGGCATTCTGGCGGAGGTATTCATGCACAGCTCTAGCACGATGTGGTCGGGCGTTGTCATCCATGAATATAGGGTGGGTTCCAGGTGCATGATTTACAAAATGAGGGACCACAACTCTATCCAGTATGGAATCTTGATATCTTTGTCCATTTAGTGTTCCAGGTACAGTCAACAGATCCAGCTTACAATCAAATGAGATGCACCCCCATATCATAACGGAACCTCCACCAAATGGAACTTATTCCATGATGTTACGTTGGTCGTACGCCGTGCGTCTGGACCTCCATACACGAGTTCGACCATCTGTGGCATGAAGCAGGAACCGACTTTCATCGGACCAGTGTACCCGTCTCCAGGATCTCATGTTCCAGTGTCTTCTTTCGTTGCACCACCTCAGACGCTCCTCTTTGTGGTGTGCAGTGAGGAGAGGACGTCTGACAGGTCTCCTAGCTTTCATGCCAGCAGCATACAGTCTCCTTTTGACGGTAGACATTGACACTCTATTGCGCGTTTCCCATTGCCGGCTGAGCACTCTGCTGTTGGTGAATGGAGATCTCCTAACAAGGCGTACTAGGGCTCGATCATCACGGGCAGTAGTCTTCTTCGGTCTTCCAGATCTAGGCCTGTCCTTCACCTCGTTAGTTTACCCATGTTTTGCAATCAAACGACTGATTACAGTATGGTTAATGTTCAGCTGTCTGCCAATCTCTCTGCATGACATACCAGTGGTATGCATGCCTATGATTTGCCATTTCACACGATCACTTAACCTTCGTCTTGCCATAGTGGTTCACAATCAAGAGCTAATTCTCTCTGTACAAGTAAACCACGGTCATGAACACAAAATTCCTAATCTTGTCGCCTAAATCTGTATGTAATGTTCTACACCTCAAACTGGACTTTTACATAACTGAACACGTGTGCTGTTTCCCGCCACGCACGGACATCAAGCGGCGTGAAGTCATGCATGCATGTGCATTTCGTACTTGGAATTATGTCAGCTAACGCGGGGACAAAAAGTATGGCAGCCTAGTTGTACCATCATGTTTCTACGTTCTATTGTTTTTGCTGGTGCTTAACTTTTGCACAGGTATATATATATATATATATATATATATATATATATATATATATATATATATATATATATATACTTTATTTTTATATATATATCTTAATTTAGGTACGTTAGAGCTTGGGCGTTCTCAGCGGAAATTTAATTATCCCTCACCCAAGAGAATGCCCATGCATGCTATTGTTTTAGCTAAATCAAAGCATTAAAACAAATAAAAGAGCATGCACCGCAGCATGAAAACAAAAAAATGAAAAGGCCTGGAAAAATAAATACCAAAAATCAAAATCAAAGTATACCTCCCTCCCAAACTCTTTCGCACGTCTATGTGCCTTCTCTCATAAACCATGCATCTCTCGCATCACTACTCCTCTCGGCTACGCGCCTACTCGAGAAGTCAATATTTCTCGCCTAGCATGTGCCCTGTAAATTCAAACTGCAATGCGGTATCATTTGCCACAAGTGCCAAACTAGGAAGGGTTTGTGTAGCGCAGATCGATCGGGCATGTACGAACTGTCCCAGCACGTCTGGGTACGGAATGACCAGACCGGGTATGTTCCAAGCACGACCCCTGGATAAGGCAGTACTTGTGTATAAAGCTATATACAAGAGGTTCATAAAATGACTAAGTCCGTGAGATTGCCTTGCGCGCATGCGCGGGCGTCGGAGATTGCTTGCCAATGCGCATTAGTGTTGGAGAGAAAAAGCATCATATTTTATACCGAGTTGGTACATATAATTACTTTAAATTATACTTTCCTCGTCGTTCTTGGTCTCGATCATGACCAGAATGAAACTATGATTCCAAATCTTTTTACTATTTTAAAATCGGTCCAGAGTTAACTTTAATTGAACCAGCAAATTCCTTTCAAAATATACAACTCCACAGGCTTAGCGCATGCATACGCTCAGTGCATTGGTATGATAACGCATCACGTGACCTGCTTCCCTGCCTCTGTAGCTCGCTCGCTGATTGGCTGCGGTGCTCCAGCTGTGACGTCATGAGCGGTATAAAAGGCGCTGGAAAATTAGATTCAGGAGCAGTCGGGAGAGAAAAGCTAGTGGTGAGGCACCTGGTCTGAGAGACGAGTCGTGTAGTACTGCGAACTGTACAGCAGATGCCTAACATCTGCTGCGGTGCCAATCGGTTTTGAGTACTCGTCATCTCTGGGGTACTAGCCATCACATCCGCATCATAACTTTTTGTATGCCCCAGGAAAGATATCACCCAGGGGCAATAAAGAAAATCAAGTAAGGTGACCCAAGCTACCAAACCACAGAGGGACCTTCGTGTGGATGAGCCTGTTGGCCCTAATGTAAGCTCGTCTAGGATGTAGAGCGAGTGATGTGCTCAATAGATAACTCGCCAGATCTGCCATACCACGCTGACCAGTGGTAAATCAAAGACGCACATGTTTTGTGTTCAACTTTAGACATTTTGACCATGGACAGGGGACATTGCCAGATGCCTCGTGTGAGCTATTCAATGCATCTCGTCTTTTGATCTGCCAGAATGCATCTGTATTATTAACTTTTCATCCATAGCCCTTCAAAAACCACAGGCCAGCTTTCAATTTCTGCGGAGGTACAGAACTTTCAAATACCGCTTAAATTATTAACTTTGTGCATGGACGTGACTAACTACTAGCCATCCGCAACCGCAAATGTTCTTCTTCATTGTTCCTGAGAATGAGCCACATCAGAAAGTTCGCCTGCAGCTCTTTCTAAGAGCTGATTTCCGCATCGTGCCACCTCGCATTCCAAATGTGTTACGCTTCAACTACTGTGATTACAGAACTTTTTCCATACCGATGACTAACAGGTACTGCATTATTATTATATTATTATTGTATTCATTTATTACTTTTATATAACAGGTACTGATGACTAATAGGTACCTGCTGGTCGTTTGAGACCGCATTTTTATAGTTTATTAAATAATGTATATATTATTCTTTTTTTTTGCCCATAAGCACTGTCAAGATCGTGTGCCCCTCTATTTTACTGTTTTGTGATAAGTTATGGCAGTTGCCATCCTAGTTATATGTTTTGCTTATTTTATATAAAAACATTGGAGCCGCAGTTCGCTAGGCTACACAATGCCTAACAGCACCAACAACCGCACCACCTTGTTCCCCCCACAGCATCACTTTTTCACTGGGGTCGCTGATCATGCTCTCATTGCACGAACATGACATGCGGTTGACTAAACCTGTACTATTTTAGCTCAATAGGATAGGTTTATAGTAGTAGGGACAATTTCTCCATAGGAATCATTTTGTGTAAGTCTCTTTTCCGGGAGTAGCAGATATGTAACACCGCACACCGTCTAGATTGTATAAATTGTCCATATACATTAAGGCCTCTGTTATATGAGTAATTGTCTCTGTCTACGCTCCTCCAGCCTCCAGGCTTATTAATTGTTAGGACCTCCCTCCGTCACGTTGTTTAGAGCTGACTATGAAACTATTTGGGGTTTCAGAGCTGTTAGAAACAAAGTGACGATGACCTCCTCCATATCTTCTGATACTAGTTAGTTAGAAAACCACCTCAAAGTAGGAAGGACTGCGAAAATATTATAGTTACTGGCCTGCAGTGCATCTCTGGGCGAATTTACATAACCCTAATGACAGGTAAAATGTTAGTTCCCCGGGTGCAGATCTCACATGATCCGCCCCCGACACCCTGTGACGGACAGGACTCAGCTGTCCATCTAACAATACAAGCGGCTTGGTGCAGTTTTAGAACCCACCACGCCCTCATGGGAAGGTCGCTATGTTTGGATAGCCGCATCTTTGTCCCCACCATAAACCTTTATGTGCTTATCAATGCGTATGTACTGTGACTTGTCCCTGTGATGTTATATGTGATCGTGATGCGATGGTAACGGGATCGTTATATGATTCCAGAGCTTTCACCTCATAAGATTTCCGAACACTGTCTAACTGAGAGGGATGCTTTGTATGGTGACCATACGTTCACCAAGCATTCTCGCCCATCAGACTTATATGGTAAAGATAGTTAGCTTACACTGCCATTTGTGGCTTAACCTAGATCTGGACACAAAAACTAAATGTTAGGATAGGATCTAGCAGAAGGACCGCATAAATAATGCAGCAACAACTAATTCAGTGTCTTTGAACTTACATAAGATGACAGTGTTGAATTCTGCGGAAATCATCCACCTCATCTTCACGTAATACAGCGTGCATCACATTAAACTTATAATTTCATGAGGTTGACTCTTTTACATAAATTGGTTTGAACAAGAGTGGCCTTTTTTGCCATCTCCCTTCCTCCGCTTCGGCATTGTAGGCATTTTCCTGTGACGGAGGCCCACACGAGGCACTTTCCTCTCGCAACAAATAATGTTTGTGTTAGGGGTTAACATAGTTTTTATTAAACTTGCTAAGTAGTGGGGATGCCTCACGGATCATACTCTGTGCGGTACCTCTGGCGAGGATCATGATTATGAGTCATCAGCTTGACCCTATGTACTTGACTTCTCCCGTGTAGCAGCAAACGAGTACCATTGTTTGACTGTTACGGTTTAATTAGTGTATGTATTTAATTATGTCCCCACCCTAAATGGAGCTGGTGGACTGTCACACCAGTGACACCAACAGCGAGGATGAGACCATGAGGTTCAACTTCTGCGGCGATGGTCGCATGGCCCCACTGGAACATGAACTTCCACCTGTTCTAGAAGTTGGTCTTTGTATAATCTGGCAACATGCAACACTGGATCTGCAAACCCGAGATCCGCAGCTAACCAGCAGCCTCACCCCAACATACCTCACACTGGCGGTAACGCGAAACGAGAATATCCGATGGACCAGCGCGCATGCCCGGAGGCTACAGCACGTGTAATGAGTTCACCATTTACACAATGTAGGCCTAAAGTCGGTGATTTTAGACATTATTTGTAGGCATACCTACAGCTAAAACAAAATATTAAATGTGCAAATACACTACAAAGAAAGCAGAAGATTTGTTAGGAAATAATACCGTAGTGTTATTGTCTTTGCTCTGTCGCTACTCAGGGAAAGGGATTGGCAGGGGACAGCCAGAAGAATGATAGAACACAAACAGAGAGATGACAGTTAGTCACAGAGATTGGACAGACACGTATATGAAAATTTAGTTAAGATATATGTAAGCAGTCGTTTAATTTTAGATGACACTTCAGCTTTAAGTGTTTAATTTATTGTTATTTTTATTTATGTGTTATATATTTTATTTTATTTTATTTGGGTGTTGGTTTTTTCGGTTACAATAGATTAATGTGTATGTCTATATTTATCATGGCTGGTACACAAAATTAATGTGTGTTATTTATCACTGTTGCTGCTGTTAGTATCTATGTAAACATAGTTCCCTGATATAGAATTCAACTGTGAAATTATCATAATCATCCTCATCATTTTACGAGGCAAAAGCCACTCGCTTGTTATTGCCACAGAGTTTTTTTGTTGTAGTATGGCTTGTTGAGTCTAATTCAAAGGTTCTTTCCTTGAAGTCGATTTCTAGTTTGTTCTTGAATGATTTGACTGGTGTTGCTTAATTAAGTCTCCTCGAAACCATTAGATTTTAGGCTTTGACCCTTAACACTCTGATGTCAATACTCTATTTTTTGCTGTGGCAATAACAAAGAAACTGGTGTACACTTTCCAACAATTCTGTTGATGATGTCGCTGTATATGACAGCAACATCATCCACCAAATTTGCCGAAAAATGAACACAGTTCATCTTAATTTAACTTGATATGTAAAATTCTGACATCAGAGTGGCAAGGTTTAGCATTGATTTGTGGAAATACTGTGGTGCAGATGGTGTTCCCCGGATTAGCTGCAGTGTGCCGCCTACACTCGTGGTTACACCCTGCTGCACCTAGCATTTGTTTGCATGCTGACTTGTGGAGGTCGTGGTTTGTCTTATTGCTGTTGTTTTCATTTTCTGTGTTCATTGCTATCCAAGTCTCTTCTTGTACACTAGTGTCTCTTCATGCAACCAGAAACGTGTGGACGTGGAAGCTGAGATGAATCTACAGGTAATTGGAATTGCTACCGAGCATGTTCCTGTCTATACACAAGCTGCTCCTAGATCAGTCCACTGTATTTGTGGAATTGCAGTATGACCTTGGGATGGGCTGGTATACGTATGGCCTGTTCAGATATTCTTTCCTTGAAGTAGATATCTTGTTTGTTTATTACTGATTCGACTGTTGTTGCTTCGGCTATCGTAGTTCACAGTGAATTCCACTGTGGTACCACTCTATTGGTGAAAAAGCGCTTGCGAATGTCTTGTTGCTGCGTTTTATGTTGAGCTTGAACCTATGACCTCTGATCTGTGTAATACTGGACGGTTCTAAAAAGTAGGCCTTATTAATATTATATAGGTCTCCAATGAGTTTGAATGTTTCAATTAAATCTCCTCGAAATCGTCTATATTTCAGTGACATTAAATTTAGAACTTCAAGTCTTTCCGTTTAGCTATACGCTCTTATTTGCGGGATGAGTTTTGTGGCTTGGCGTTGAACTTTTTCTAATAGCTGTGATTGCCTTGTCAATCTTGGTTACCATGCCGAGTTGCAGTATTCGAGGATAGGTCTCACTAGAGACGTGTACAAGAGCATGAATTTAGATGGGTCTATGTTACTAATGGTTCTTTTGATTAGTTCTATTGTGCTGTTTGCCTTGGATATAATTTTACCTATATGTATATCAAAAGAGAGGTTTCTATCAAGATGCACTCCCAGGTCTTTTTCGACCTCTGATGTTGATACAGTGTACATATCGGGTGTATCTGTCACATAGTATATAGTTTGTGGGTTATTCCTGCCGAAATGCAGAACATGTGTTTTGTATGTGTTAAAGGATAGCTGCAATGTCTGCGACCACTTAATACCTTGTCTCTGTTGTCTTGGATCTTACTGGTAGCTGAGTTACCATTTGTTTTTGTGTCATCTGTAAAATTTTTGCAGTGGCAGGTTAGTAGGTCTGGTAGATCGTTTATGTATATCAGAAAGAGAATAGGTCCCGGAGCACTGCTTTGTTTCACCCCGCTTGTCACTTCTATCCAGTCTGATGTTGCATCGTTGATCCTTACTCTCTGTCTTCTATTACATAGGTAGTTTCCTATCCATTTTGTTAGATTGCCCCCCCCCCCCCCCCGTACCATAGCTTCTGAGTTTTGTTTGGAGTCGTTGGTGAGGTACAGTATCGAATGCTTTTGGGAAGTCTAGGTATACTGCATCAACATGTTCGTGTGAATCAAGTTTGGTTGTTATATTTTCCAGGTACTCTGGTAGTAGAGTTTTACATGATCTATTATGTCGGAATCCATGCTGGCATTTGGTAAATAGATTGGCTGTTTCCAGAAAGTCTACTATGCTGTCCCATATGAATGACTCCAGGACCTTTCACAAGGTAGAGGTAAGACTGATTGGACTGTTGTTACTTGGGTAGTTTTTGGATCCTTTTTTTGTGTATGCAGCATACATTTGCCATTTTCCATATCTCAGGTATGCAATTATGCTTCAATTGCTATTCAGTTAAACTTGCCTTGACGAGGTTTGAGGAGACATGTAAAGAATATCACAAACTAATATAGATACACTACAATAATCACAGGAAACTAAGTAAACTCATTGAAAACATTAATTTTGCACAAGATAAAATTTGAAAAGCTGGCCACTATGTTTAATTCCTGATGTAGATATGATTTTCTTTGAGCGATTTGGACATATTTTGACAAAATATTGAAACCGCTTGCATTTCGTAGTTATCTGTGATTATCTTATTATTATAGAGAAACTGGATCTGTTGTGCTTTTCTTTGTTTTTAAAAGTTAAAAGTGATTTTTTTTAAATTTTCCATGTTTCATTTATATCATTTTTTGATTGCTCAAATTTGTTCTGGTAATAGTTGTATTTTTATGTTTTTATTATTTGGTGCAGCTTATATCGATATTTTTAAAACTGTGTCTCATTATTATAGTTTGTTTGCCATTTTACGAATGTCAAATAAAGTTGCTGTTTTTTATTACAGACATATATCAATCCTCTTGCAATCCTCTTGTAAGCCAAGTAGGGTTGCGATTGAATAATTTCTTTTCTTTCATGTGGAATCTGTACTCAAAGCTGTTAGTGCACATGCAATGGAGCTTGGTGTATGCATCATTACATGACTCTCTATCTATCACTTGGTTCCAGTCTACCTCAGACTGATTCATTTCGCTACACTTATTTTTTCGTTTTTAGATGATGGTGTAATGTAGCTGATGTGTCTGTAGTGCAAATTCTTGATTGTGTCTCCAACTTGCTCTAACTGTTGATAGTTTCCGGTCCTCACTCAACAGTAGAACACTGTATAATATTCGAACACACTCTCTCATCCGCTGTGTTATGCCAGAATTGGTCCTATAACATACCATCTAGACCCCTGCCTCCTTCTCGTCAAGATATATATATATATATATATATATATTTATAATGTTATGTTTATACATATAAAAAAGCATTTGATAAAGTCCCATACAGAAGATTGCTGGAAAAAGTGGATGCTCATGGTGTGAATGACCCTGTTCTTGGCTGGATAAGAGTAAACAATGCGACATCAAGTTGGTCAGAAGTAACCAGTGTTCAACAAGGAAGCGTCCTCGGCCCACTATTGTTTGTGGTATACATCAACGACTTCGCAGAAGTAGTGGAATCTGATGTATATATGTTTGCAGATGATACAAAACCGTCACAACAAATCAAGACTCCAGTTGATCATGAGAAACTCCAACCTCCAAACATGGTCGAACACGTGGCTGCTCAAGTTTCACCCACTGAAGTGTAAAGTCATGACCATGCCGTACAAGAAATCATACCCATACGAATATTCAAAGATTTCAGGTACAGGAGAACAAACAACCCAGAGCAAGTTCATGAAAAGAAAGACATTGGCATCACAGTGGATTGTAGGTTATGCTTTGACAATCACATCTTTGAGAAGGTCAACAAGGCAAATGCCATTATGGGACTGATCAGACAAACTTTTGTTTACCTGGAACATGGAAATTTCAAACTCCTGTATAGTTCGTCCCCATCTGGAATATGACAATGTTGTATGGCATCCACGTTTGAAAAAGCACATAAACACAATAGAAGGTGTCCAGTGCAGAGCAACCAAACTAATCCCATCTCTCCCATACAATGAACGTCTACAAGCCCTGAAACTCCCAACAATGGTCTTTAGGCGAGCTAGGGGAGACATGATTGAAGCCTACAAGATGCTAACAATACTCACAAATTGAGTCTATGTTCTGCTTGCAAAAAGACTCTAGAAAACAAGCAGTGAAGAGCCACCAAACTTATACCCTCTATAAGAAAGTACACTTATGCAGAAATGCTGCAGTCTCTAAGACTACCAACTCTTTACTACCATCGATCACGTGGGACATGATAGAAACTTATAAATACCCTCATGGCCTTTATCACGTCCAAAGCCCATCCCTAAAGCTAGATAAACAAAGCAACACTCTGGACCATAGCTTGAAACTGATTACAAATAGAAGTAACAAACTGGTTAGGAAAAATTTCTATTCAAATCGTATTACAAATTGCTGGAATAGCCTACCAGAAGACATAGCCAATGCAATAGGTCTAAACATCTTCAAAAACAGACTAGACTCGTACTGGTCTGAATTCTGGTATATTCAGCAACATGTACATGATCATTATCTTGCTTCTGCATCAAAACAAATCATGGACTAGTTAACAATTAAGTAACCACAATCTAATTACAGGCATTAGGATATATATGTAGCATATGATAAGTATAAGTATAAGTATTACTCGTGGACACCATCTGAAAGTGTACCAGAAGAGGGGGAGAACTAAACATGTTGTTTCGGCACCAACTCTTAAAACCTTTGAAAATCGTTTATATAGGCTTTGGCGCCAAGAGGCAAAGTATGACTATATGCAACCCATGACCAGCAGGGACAGAACAATAACTGAGATAAATGAAGAAGAGCTGAGCATTGAGGAGTAATTTGCTTGAGCTCAGAATTTTTACCTAGATTACCTAGGGTCAAGTTCGACTCGCTAACTATAGTCAGTTTGCTGGGTTACTGAACATACACTGAGTGCTAAATAATTAGCAATCGTTCGTTGGTTCCAGATTCCTCATTGCAATATTATTCAAAGTAATTAGAAACCTAAGATGGATGGGTTTATACACAATTAAGTCATGATAATCCCAATGTTACAGCCAAAAAGAGAAACCTATTCAGTCCTCCTAATGATCCCCAATAACCTCCCTTTCCTCACTACTTCCATTCCTTTGCTCCTTCCCTGTTCCTATTCCCACTAACTCGACCCATGCCTGCTAAGTTCCCTTGCTCATCCTGTAGAAAGCCTGTCAAGAACAACCAAAGAGTACTGTTATGTGACCTTTGTAGCAAGTGGATTCATCTAAATTGCTCCAAATTAACAACATCTGATTATCGCAACCTCGAAGCTGATGACACCTGCTGGTGGTGCACCAACTGCAATAAGTCACTTTTTCCCTACAATCATTACAATGACAATACAGATTTCATGCTTGCAGTATTAAATCCATATTATGACCCTACTACCACTGATGTTGCCGGTGACCAATCCCCCGTTCTGAACCCTTTCGAATTAAATCTACCCAAACTTAACCATGATGACACTAGAAATGACTTAAATATATCTGACCAACTTGTGACTATATTCTTCCAAAGACATTCAATGACAACTTAACAGAGAACAAAGAACACATGTCCTTTTCACTTCTATTCATTAATATACAATCTCTCATGAAGAACATCGACAAGCTACGCCATCTCCTAGATATGAGTGTACGTGAATTTGGAATTATTGGAATTACTGAGACATTTATACATGCAAATTCACCTCCTAATCTCATAAATATAAAGAATTACACATTTGTTGAAAAGCACAAAAGCACATGCAGAGGAGGGGGTGGAAGCATGTACATTAAAGAAAATATCCAATTTATTGAGCGTGATGATCTTTCTCATATAGAAGAATACATTCAAATAATGTTTATCGAAATCCAAACACAGAAAGGCAAAAATAGAATTATAGGTACAATTTATGAATCATCCAAAGGCGATAAGGATCATCTAATTGAAATATTAGGAAAAACATTGGAAACTATTCAGAAGGAAAGCAAAACAGTCTACCTCATGGGTGAGTACAATACTGACCCGATGAGACAAGATTGCTTTCACACGCAAAATTTTACAAACTTACTTAATGCTCCAACCATAACTAAACCGACTAGAATAGGTGATGTTTCGGCCACAATTATTGATAATATATTCAGCAATAACATTAATTTCAGTAATAAAACAGAAGTAGGAATTCTCGTAACAGACACATCAGATCACCTACCAATTTTTATTCTTGAGAGACAGCAGACCTGCACAAAACCATTTAAATATGAAAAGATTAAGCGCAGAGAAATAAATCAGGTCAATATTGAAAATTTTTAAAGAAACATGTCTGAGGGGGATTGGCATACAGTTACAGACATACCGTGCTGTGAGAATGCCTACACTAAGTTCCACAACATTTTCGACCATGGCTAACAACTGGACTAATAGCTGCCTGTCATAAAAAATATAAACTTTATTTGATAACGAATAACGAATTAAAATTTAAGAAACATAGAAACAAGTTGGACCAAATGATAAGAACAGCCAAAAAAGCATATTACCAAAACAAATTTGAACAATGTAAGAATGATATAAATGAAACTAAATCACTTTTGAACAAAAACAATGGTAAAGCACAACAAACACAGTTTCTTTATAGCAAAAAAATAATAACCGATGACTTTGAAATTGCAACAGGATTCAATGATTATTTTGTTAATATAGGTCCAACACTTTCAGATAAAATCAAATCATCATCCTGTAGCAAATATAGTGATTACCTCATAGGCAACTACCAATCCTCCTTTTTCGCTAACCCAGTCAGCAATGAAGAGATTTTTTTTAAACATTCTTAACAAACTAAACCCTGCAAAAAGTGCTGGCCTCGATGGATTTAAGTGGAGTATTTTCAAACACTGCACCTTAGACCTACTAATACCCCTCAACCACATTTGTAATCTACCTATCACGCAAGGCATCTTTCCATCAAAACTAAAAGCTGCATGAGTAACACCTATATACAAAGCAAACGATTCATCTAGCTTCACAAGCTATAGACCTGTCTCAATAATTCCACTTTTCTCCAAATTAATGGAACGACTTATGTATAATCCGCTTATTAGCTATTTAGACAAAAGGTCAATCCTGTATACAACACAATACAGGTTTTGTGAAAAACATTCAACAATGCTAGCACTAATTGAAATGACAGAAAAAATAATTGAATCAATTGAAAAAAAAAAAAGCACATAATAAGCATTTTCTTGGACCTTTCTAAGGCTTTTGACATGATCAACCACTCTATTTTACTAGAAAAACTTGCCTACTATGGATCCGAGGAAGTGCACTCAACTGGTTTCAATGCCACCTAAATGAGAGAACACAATGTGTGCAATTTAATGCAACCTGCTCTGAAAATAGGAGACTAACTTGCGGTGTTCCTCAAGGATCCATTCTCGGCCCTCTGCTGTTCCTCTTGTATATAAATGATCTGCTCGATATATGCAAACACATGTCACCAATACTGTTCGCTGATGACAGCAATGCTTTTTGCTCTGACGAAGATATAATTACTTTATACAAAAACGAAGATTTATATCAACAAAAAAGAAATTGAAGATGCCCCGTACGCAAAGTTTCTATGAGTATATTTAGATAAAAATCTGACCTGGGCCAAACAAATTTAAACAGTTACTGCGAAAGTAGCAAGAGGAATAGGTGTCATCCGAAGATTAAAACCATATATGACACATGACATGGCTTTTATGCACCACCCTCCCATCGATGCTGTAGGCCAAAGCACCCTTATCATGCTACCCAAGCCCATGAAGCCACCTATCCCCCCAGCCAATCTGCGGCCCATTGTGCTCCTTAACAGCATAGGGAAAATCCTATCCAATGGTACTCTATGCCGCATCCGAGACAAGATCGATGACTTCAACGGATCATGTCAAAGTGGCTTCAAATGTGGACGCAGCTGTGCAGACATTGTATGGGCTCAATGCATGCTTGTGTCGGTAGTCATGTCCAAACACTGGGATTTCCACAAAATGGGCATTGACATGTCATGATCCTTCGACACAATTAAACGCTCAAAGATCCTAGATGTACTATGTCAGGCCAGTTGCAATGAAGATGAGCTATGACTAGTGAGACTACTGCTTGCAGACACCAAGCTGAGAGTACAAGTCAAGTCAGTGCAGTCTGTAGAGTTTGATACATCAATTGGCTCCCCACAGGGAGATGGTCTATCCCCTGTGCTCTTCACCTGTTACCTGGCTGCTGCATTGAAATCTGTGCGGGAAAACCCCACAAAACCAAACCCCCATCCCCACCCCCCAGTGTCAATATTGGGCATGCCACCAGAGATGGAATATGCCGATGATGTGGACTTTATAGCTGAGGAATAGAAACCCCTTGACAAACTTCTCCCAATAGCTGCAAGCAAACTAAAAATTGAGAATCTCTTTATGAATGAATCCAAAACAGAGTTCATCCACATATACCTATCTACAAAGCATGAAACTAAAGAAAATGACGATCCACTCCGTGGCGGCGAACCATGGAGGAAAAGTAAAATCATGGGCTCACTGCTTTGTAGTACTGCTGGCATTGCTGCACACTGCATCATGGGGAACATAGCTTTTCAGTCCTTCTGGAAGCTATGGATTCGTAGATCAAAGATGCCCTTGGTAAAAAGACTACATTTATACAATGCAACCTGTGTATCCTTGATGATGTATAACTGTAACAGCTGGGCAACTCCAAAGGCAGCTCTAGACAAACTTTACGCCTGCCACCGCAAACACCTACACACCATCACTGGACACCAATGGCCAGAGATCATAATTTAGAAGATAGTCGACGGATATTAAACGAAATCAAGGATTTCTTTTTCACGAGAGAGTTGATACTTACCTCCCTAATACTCTTTGATATTGCTAAATATCGGCTTTCACTCAATAAACACTCAGAATAAAAACAGTTAGGTGCCCCTACTGGGCAGGGAGTCAGAGTGCAGTCCGGCGGATTCCAGCCCCACCACCGCGCATGCGCAGACCAGCACTTCCTCTGACTAATTTATTGGCTGACACACACGCAACTATTAAAAGCCTGAAGACCGAGCCTCTGTGGGGTGGAGAGGCTGGGTCCGTATTAGGGAGGCAAGTACCAACTCTCTCGTGAAAAAAGAAATCCTTGATTTCGTTTATTTCACTTCAAGAGTATACTTACCTCCCTAATACTCTTTGATATTGCCAGAATTCGACAGGGAATTCGGCGGGATGGAGGCGAGATCAAAAGACCAGCTCTTCCCTATACGCTTTTCCGCGTTTAAGGCACTTACACTTCTGAAACTGTGTGAAACACAGTCAGGATTTGACAAAAAGCTCGGTTAACACAAACCGATGGATGAGAGATGACCGAATGTCATATGCGCTCACCCTCCTCCCCTTTCCTGGGAGGAAGACTTGAATGACCTCAATGTCGCATATGCTCTACGTACCAGTGCCATGTACCTAAGGACAGAGACGAAAAGGCTCCATTTTCGTATACTCTCAATGATGACCCACATAACCACACAAACCATCACCATATTAATAACAAAGGGTCACGTGACAATACAATCAACAATGAACAACACATGAACAAGACTGACCTTGTTGAACTTGGCTGCTGACATCATCTTCCCAGTGGGGAAGACTGATGCAGTCCCAAAAAGTGGTTGTTCCAATTAATTAATTGTGATATATATATAAGCAATGAGGAAACCTCATCAAAAAACTACACCTTTAATTATTTTTTCAAAATCGAGAAGGCGAGAGGATTTGAGGTGTCACGGAGATAATGGTCTGTAAAACTTGATTCACAGTGCCACTGAGCAACCGACATAATATCATTCACAGGGACCCCATTAAATAGGGCAGTGGAAGTCACTACGCCGCGGACACTGTGAGCCTTGGCTATGTCAACGTGCTTACCTGTGGCGGATTTATGACAAAATTGGATACATTCTACAATCCACCTGGAAATGGTGTCCTTAGACGCCCTGCCATGGGGTTCAATATATGACAACCATAACGCTGACTGGTCGGTCCGCCACTCCGAAGTACGCTGTTTGTACCGGAGCAGCGCCCGGACGGGACACCATGCTTTAGAATTAGGATCATATCTAGTTAAAGCAGGCAAAAAAATAGCTTGATCTGGATATTTCAACGACTGATTCTTAGCCAAGAAATTAATCCTAGGTAGAAGCTTAAGGCCTTCCCCTGTAACCACAAAACGGTCACCCTCGGCTGATAAGGCATGAATTTCACTCCTACGCCTAGCCGAGGCCGCAGCAATTAAAAATACAGTTTTAAGAGTTTACATTTTCATAGAAATGGAACTAAGTGGTTTAAAAGTCTTATCACCTAGTACCTGAAGCACTAGAGATAAACTCCAAGACAGAATCACCGGGGGATTCCTTGGTCTTAGATTGCCCATGCCTTTAATTAATACATTTAATGTACTTACTTCATCACTTCCCCTATTCGCCAAGCAAGGGATAACAGTCATTAAAGCTGACTTATAACCAGCAATAGAGTTAGGCTTGAGGCTATAGGCATCATACAGGTGACAGAGGAAATCAGCTACTACCTGAATAGATGAATCCATTGGATCAATACATCTTTTTGAGCACCACTCTGCAAATCTGTTGATTTTATAATTATATGCTCTCGAGGTTGACCCCCTCCTGGCTTTGGCCATAAACATGGCTGCTTGCTCAGAAAAGCCCTCCTTAATTCTAGATTCCTTGACAACATCCACGCAGTCAATCGGAACATTGACGGATTGTTGTGAAGGGCCTTGCCCTGGAAGATAATGTCGTCCATCAGAGGCAGAGGAACCGGATTGCAGACTAGAAGGTCCAACATACCATGATCGGCTTGGCCAATCTGGGGCGATCAGAAGCACTTGGAACTCCTCCTGTCTGATTTTCTGAAGAATTTTTGGAATCAGGATTGCTGGAGGGAATGCGTATGCATACATTCCCACCCAGCTGATAGCTAACGCATCTGTTGCGAAAGCGCTTGGATCTGGAATCGGAGAGACGTACGTCGTCACCTTCGCATTCCTCTTCATTGTGAACAAATCGATGTTGGGTTTCCCACAATGGTCAAACAGACGATCCGCTACACATTGATTTAGTTGCCATTCCGTGGGTGAAACACTCATCCTTCGGCTCAATGAGTCTGCTAGCAGATTCAACCTTCCCGGAATATGAACTGCTTTCAAGGTAATCCTGTGATCCAGGCACCAACAAAGCAGTCTCCATGTCATCATACAGAGACTGGGCGACTTCGTTCCGCCCTGGTGGTTTATGTAAGTCACTACTGTCGAGTTGTCTGAACGAATAAGAACAATCTTGCCCTGAACTTTCTGTAAGAAATGTTCCAGGCCCTGGACTACTGCCCTTAGTTCCAGTAGATTGATATGTTCCTTTGACTGTTCCAGATCCCAAAGCCCTGATATCGTGGATTCTTCCAGGCAAGCTCCCCACCCCTCCATCGAGGCATCTGTATACACAGTTACCTGAGGGTGAGAAGGGGTTAGCATAACCCCCCCCCCCCAGGAGATTCTCTGTGTTCAACAACCATTGCAGGTGGTGAATTAGAGGTGCCAAAACTGACACTTTCGAGTCCAGTGAACCTGTATTCTGGGTCCATTGCGTCATAAGAAATAACTGGATCGGCCGCCTGCGTAAGGCGGCCTGAAGAATGACTGGTTCCAACGAAACCATCAACCCCAGCATTCTCAAGTAAACCCGTGCCAGGATATGACGACTGTCGCACACTGACTGAATTACTGAGATGAGTGTATGAACTCTCTCCTGAGTAGGATAAACATATCCTATCTCTAGATCGAAGAACATCCCCAGGTAAACAAACTTCTGGGATGGAGTCAGCACTGATTTTTGGAAATTGATCATCCAGCCTAAGTCTGTGAGAGTCTTCAAAACAATCTCCAGATTGGCCTATAAACTTCCCTGGGTGTGTGCCTTTAACCGCCAGTCGTCTATGTACGTGTGGACTGCTATGCTTCTCCTGCGGAGGTATGTGGTAATCGCAAGAACCACACGGGTGAAAACCCGAGGAGCCATGGAAATTCCGAAGGGTAACACCCTGAATTCCCACTGTCTGCCCTGGAATGCAAATCTCAGGAAGCGACGGAAACTCCTCGCTATGGGGATGTGGAAATAAGCATCCTTCAAATCTATTGAAGCTGTCCACATTCCCTTCTCTAACCCCGCCCACACCGAGCGCACAGTCTCCATCTTGAAACTGGGCGTCTCTATGAACTTGTTCAATGGCTTGAGGTTGAGAATTGGTCTCCACCCTCCGGTGTTTTTTGTCACTAAGAACACGGTTGAATAGAAGCCCGGACACTTCTGTGCCGGCTGAATTGCTCCTTTCTGTATGAGGGAGTTTATCTCCTCCTCGATACACAACCTTTGATCTGGATCTCTCGGATTTGGAGTCCAGATTGGCAGCAGAGACAGCCGCGATGGCGGGCCTGTCATCCAATTGGGATGATACCTGACTGAAAGCCATCGCAAGACTAAACGGTCCTGAGTCAACCGTTCCCACTCTTGCATGTGGTCGGCCAGCCGGCCTCCCACCGGTCCACTTAGGGAGAGAGGTGGACATAAGGAGTGCAAGAGTGGCACTGTCTCCTTCGCCAGAAACACTGGAGTGGTTCTCACCACGGTAACCGGCCCATCAGGCACGATTACCATGACCAGATCCTCGTGCGCCATGACCAGCACCACGCGCACCTCGGTGCGTGGGTGGCTGCCTGGCTGGCTGCGCCTGAGGAGCCTGCACCCCCCTCACTGCTGGCCGAATCGCACACGACCGAGGCTGACGCTGCGATGGTGGCTAGCCTCTGACCTGACCACCTCCACCTCGAGCCTGCAGGAGATGATACTCAGGGGGTGCAGTGCGAACTGGCTCCCTACGGAGCACCTCAAACTGTTCGCGCAGCACGCTCTGGTTATTGACCAGAGTAACCGTCTCCTGGAGGTGCCTACATCCCTCACCTCCAAAGAGACCAGGACCTGCCATAGGTGTACACAGTAGCCTATTGTACAAGTCCTGGGATGGGCACAGGTTATCCAACGCAAACGTACGCCTCGCCCGGACACTCCTGGTCACCGCCCGAGTCATACACTCCAGAGCCAGGTTGATACCATCCTGGAAGGCTCTCTGGACTGTGACCGGGCTCGGTTGGCGTGGTGCGGATCCTGTTACCACCCCCTGTAACAGCTGTGAGATGTGAGACAGCGCCGCAATAGACGCTCTCCCACTCTCCTCCGCATCCCGCAACGCGGCATTGGCCGAACGCAATGCGTTCGAACACAAAGCTCCCGTGTCAGAACGGGAGCCTGGCCGCGCATCCTCACCCAAAGCCGCGCGGTCATCCATGCTAGGCTTGGGCACCACACCGTACCTCTGGTAATCCACGGGCACGATGCGGCAGCGCCTTGCTACCTCGTGAGGGGCCTTCGCGAGATGCCCATTCGCCTTAATGGACGTCTCCGCCGCCGAGAACATATCCACGATATGCTCTGCTAATGGCAGAGATGGCATAATGCTAGCAGTCACCTTACCAGCTAACCATGGCCTGTGGTCTCACTGGCTAGCAGACTGCTCCACGGGCAGCCACAAGCGTCAGACCAATCCTCCTCCGTGGCTAAGTGCGAGTGCTCTACTAGACGAGGGCCTTCGCCTTCCTCCTGAGCACATGCAGCAGAGCTTGACGGTGGATAAGCTGACACTCCTGGCAAGCCAGAGAAAGCATGTGGGCCCGAAAGAGCAGGCATGGTAATCTGACTGGCATGTCCAGGAGCAGGCACAATGGTAGAGCGTGGGGTAGCTACCACGCCACCATGGGCCCGGCCAGCACCAGAAAACCCTCGGCAAGCCGAGGTATGCGGAACAGCTGATCATCAGCACTGCCCAGGACCACCCCCTGAGCCATGGATTCTACTCCTGCGTGAGTAGAACCATGGATCATGTTGCCTGTATTCCCCGCGAGGGGTGCACAAACGTCAAAATCCATGGCCACGTCCTCAGATGGTGACCCTAACAGATAATCCTCTTCTTCCTGGCCAGAAAGCTTAGACTCCGGGTCAGCAAAGAGAGCTAACCCGGACTGGCCAGGAAATGTGCCATAGGAGGTACTGGCACCTGCGGCGTGTGGATACCCCTGGGCTGATAAGCAGCCAGCAGGTTTCAGCGACAGCCGTCCATGACCCCTCGGCGCGGCAAGCCTCCTGCCAGGGTTGTGGAACGCCCCCACTAATGGGGCCGCCTCTGACTCATCAAAAACTGGTAGTGGCCTAAGGAAACCTGATTCAGAGGCTGGGATTATCTGCTCTGAAGCAGATGATGAGGACAACAAAGGATTTGGTCCAGGAAGCATGCCACGAAGCAACTCTGGAACCAAATCCTTTATTGTCTTCTTCATCTCTCCCAACATCTCACTACGGAAGGCCTCCATGTCCACTGAGGACGAGGCCTTCCTCTTACCCTTTTTACTCACACCCTCTCTCTTTTGCTTCCTCTCCTCCTCCACAACCTTGTCCTTAGCCTGCAAACATAAAAATTCGGTCATTAGCTCGCCCCCCCCCCCCAATGCTTACATATGTCACAATTGGGCAATGGCCCACAGGGGCTACAATGAAAACAAAGATGCGGGATGAATTTTTCTTTCAGAAAACGCCCACAGGACGAGCAACCAGGTCTCTGAAACAGGACAAAGGACGAGGACAATGAGCAATTTAGTTAAAGTTAGAAACTCAAAACCAAACTAAAAGAGAGGGAAATGATCATAAGGATCACAAATCATCTGAAACCAGCGTTGGACAAAACTTTAATTGTTAATAAAGCGCAAGGCTGATTATGACGTCATTAATCCCATGACAGAAATTAAATCGATCCGAAACAAACATCCAGGTGTAAGGACGAATTGTATTCATAACCAGAACATCTTCAGGATAGATATTCAGACTACACAAACATCAGATACACAATGATAACAATGGCAATTACAGTTTAAAATAATTAACATCACCTCATATCATGAACTAGAATACCTGACTCTTTGTATAGACAAACCATCCAACGTGATGAACTGGAACACTCCACCAAGGCTACGCCTCTTAACTCTCTCCACCTTTAGGGGAAGGAATTGGATCAAGAGGGCAAAGTGAGAAGACCTTCATACGAGGCCTCCGAATCACTGGACATAGACTTTTTGGTTAGATAACCTAACAGTATTAGTAGGAAATGGAACCTTGGTGGAGAGAAACAAACCCTCTGATGCTGTGATGTCCATTACATATCCTGACAGATACATGTGGACATAAACACAAAGAGAGATTAGTATTATATAGCACCATGTTAACATACAACAACTATACTAGGTGCTTATCACGGTAAACGTGAGTCCCGGAAACACATTACACCGGGAAAAACTCGCTAAAATATAATAGAAGTCACCTGATGGATAGGTCCTGTCCCTCCTCCGGCGAAGTCACTCTCTCCGACATCACAACAGGTGTTCAAACTTCTATTTAACTGCTTAAAATCGACTTAGAATACAAGTGAAAAGCGTATAGCACAAAGCATGTGTTTACCCTCTGCCGATAAATTAGCAAAGAGGAAGTGCTGGTCTGCGCATGCGCGGTGGTGGGGCTGGCATCCGCCAGACTGCACTCTGACTCCCTGCCCAGTAGGGGCACCTAACTGTTTTTATTCTGAGTGTTTATTGAGTGAAAGCCGATATTTAGCAATATCAAAGAGTATTAGGGAGGTAAGTATACTCTTGAAGTGAACCAAGTTCTGCTTCGAAGGGTCTCACTCCAAGAAGAAAGTACACAGCTGAGTTAGCACATGCTTTGGGAAGATGCTGCATATGTTTCAGTGTGGTTCTGTGGAAGAGTTCTAGTGCTTCTAGTTCTTTTTGGTTGATCAAGGTTGATTCTAGGCCATGCCTATAACAAGGTAGGACATACATTGTATATAGTTTGTATGCAACAGGAGGTGGTAGACTGTTTAGCCCATGAAGACTGGCTCCCATCAGCATGTATAGCGTGCGACGACCTTTGCTAATTCTGCCATGTATGAAGGATGAGACTTGAGCTGAGCTATTGACATTCCTAACGGTTGTTCCTATGAAAAGGGGAAGGAATATACAGAGCAAGGAAAAAAAATAAAAACCCTCTCCTAAAGTTAGAGCTGCACGTGTATCCGTTTTTATGAAACCTACGTGAAGGTAATAACGTCGATTTAATAACACAATGATAAATAACCGTATCCAGAAATCATGATCGAACATTCACAACTCATTCACGGATCAATGTTACCGGTTTTCGTAATGAACACAATTTTCAAGATTCAAAGTTATTTATTTCATGCTTAATATATAGTATATATACATCACAGTTGGGCAGTCCATCAAAGGCAGAGCCTATGAATCGATGGACCCCCTACACATAAAATAAGACATTAATTTTATAACTTATCCCCAATTGCGCATGTGCAGCAAACGGCAGGTCAAAGCACCAGACCTGCCAACCCCTACGGATTGTCCGTAGTTTGTATGGAAATAGCATCCAAACTATGCATGTACGGGTTGCGAGTGAAAATACGGAAATAAAAAATTGTGCAATTACGGTAAAGTTACGAATTTCTGTTTGTGAGGCTATAAGAACGGCGACCGCTTATCAAAACATGTCGGCTTCCACTATGTCAAGATGTTTTAATTGCTCAATCTAGCCGACATTTGAGAACAGCCCATAGAGTTAAAATGGCAGTAGAGTGCTTATGCTCATACCTTTATTTCGGCATATTATATACATGTAGCCTCCAAAACGGACGCAATTCTCTTTTGATAATTGGTAGAGCATTTGAATAGAGGCAAATTTATATATTTTTATGAGAAATGAAATTGTATTGGCTATATTAATCGGACACTACGTATTGGCTATATTAATCACAACTACGTAATAGAATTAACATACATGCTCTACGGCTATTCTATATTTATGAAACAGCCTGCCAAGTTTCTCTAATCTCGTTAATCGGCATCTTTCGTCTTATTACATCGTTGGATTAATAGAATGCGAAAGTTAGCACTATGCAAGAATCCCGGAAGTTTGTTTGTTTATGATGGCTACAGATATGCAATTCAACTATAAAAATATACCGATGTAAATCGGAAATCATCTGTTCAAAACCAAAACCAAGGTTGGCAATCTGACACTGGGCGGTACTCCACTCGAGTACGAGGACCAGCAGACATACCTGGGAGTCACCTATGACAGACGATTAACATGGAAGGAGCACATCCAGAATGCAGAGACAAAGGCCACAAGAAAGCTAAACATCATGAGGAAGCTGGCAGGAACAAGGTGGGGTGCCAATGAAAGGATCCTCAAGACCATCTACCTTGGTGCCGTACGACCACACCTTGAGTATGGATCCAGCTCATGGATGACAGCAGCTAAATCTCATCAACAGAACCTCGACAGAGTACAAAACCAGGCACTGTGCATCATCACTGGTGGAATGAGATCAACACCAATAGAAAAATTGAAGTAAACAGCAGGCATCCCCCCCACTTAGCAAAGGAAGGGAATGCAAAGCACAGATCCAAGCTGCAAAGTTCAAATCGTTCAACAACCACCCAATGAAGATCAGGCAAGCACAGCTGTCATCAGGAAGACTTAAAAGATCAAGTTTTGTGAAAGAGACAAAAGCACTTCAAAGGAAACACCAAGAAATGTTGCCATCACAAATAGAAGACCCAAACCACACCCTTGATCCTCCAACCTGGGAAAACAAACTAGAGAGCATAGCTATTCACACTACAGTACCTCATCTCACAACCAAAGATGGGCACAGTGATGTGAGCAAGAAGGCCCTGAACCTAGCCATGCTGGAAGAAATGTACCCTCAGGAGACATGGATAAGGATCTACACAGATGGATCAGCCAAAGATGCAATTAGGAGCTGAGGTACCGGACTGCACATACAGTATCCAAACGGACAACATGAGTCCGCTGCAATACCGACAGGCAAACACTGCACAAACTACAGAGCTGAAATCGAAGCACTGGTTCATGCAGCTAATACCATCAGCAGAACAGCAGACCCTATTGCACAGATTGTCTTTTTATCTGATGCCCGCTCCGTCTTTGAGGCTATCACCAAAGGTAAGCTGCCACAACTTGAAGAAGCACTACAAACCATCAAATGCTTTCGGATAGCATTGCAGTGGATCCCCTCACACTGTGGAGGCCAAGGAAATGAGGAAGCAGACAAGATGGCAAAGGTGGGTGCAGAAGAGAATCAGACAGAAAACATGGTTACCCATACAGAGATGAAGACTATCATCAAGTCACTGTATAGAATACCTTAATCAGAAGATGCCTACCATCATCTCTCGAGGCCAGAGCAAGTGACCATTTTTCGTCTCGGAGCTGGGCACAACAGACTAAACCAACTCATGTACAGGCGGTTCCACCTTACGACATCGGCCGCTTGTCCTTGTGGAGAAGCAGAACAGACCACAGAGCACATACTTCAATGTTGCAGTACGTATCAGCTGCTGAGAGAAGAGATCTGGCCTTTGTCAACCTCTTTTCTTGAAAAGCTGTATAGGCCTGTGGAAGAACTGCAGAAAACCACAGATTTCATCTTGAGAACGGCTCTCCAAGTGTGATACCAGCGATCGAAAAGAAGAAGAAAGATCTGTTCAAAGCGTGAGAAAATCAAAATAATCTTTTTATATTTTAATATATACACCTGTGCAAAAGTTAAGCACCAGCAAAAACAATAGAACGTAGAAACATGATGGTACAACTAGGCTGCCATACTTTTTGTCCCCGCGTTAGCTGACATAATTCCAAGTACGAAATGCACATGCATGCATGACTTCACGCCGCTTGATGTCCGTGCGTGGCGGGAAACAGCACACGTGTTCAGTTATGTAAAAGTCCAGTTTGAGGTGTAGAACATTACATACAGATTTAGGCGACAAGATTAGGAATTTTGTGTTCATGACCGTGGTTTATTTGTACAGAGAGAATTAGCTCTTGATTGTGAACCGCTATGGCAAGACGAAGGTTAAGTGATCGTGTGAAATGGCAAATCATAGGCATGCATACCACTGGTATGTCATGCAGAGAGATTGGCAGACAGCTGAACATTAACCATACTGTAATCAGTCGTTTGATTGCAAAACATGGGCAAACTAACGAGGTGAAGGACAGGCCTAGATCTGGAAGACCGAAGAAGACTACTGCCCGTGATGATCGAGCCCTAGTACGCCTTGTTAGGAGATCTCCATTCACCAACAGCAGAGTGCTCAGCCAGCAATGGGAAACGCGCAATAGAGTGTCAATGTCTATCGTCAAAAGGAGACTGTATGCTGCTGGCATGAAAGCTAGGAGACCTGTCAGACGTCCTCTCCTCACTGCACACCACAAAGAGGAGCGTCTGAGGTGGTGCAACGAAAGAAGACACTGGAACATGAGATCCTGGAGACGGGTACACTGGTCCGATGAAAGTCGGTTCCTGCTTCATGCCACAGATGGTCGAACTCGTGTATGGAGGTCCAGACGCACGGCGTACGACCAACGTAACATCATGGAAGAAGTTCCATTTGGTGGAGGCTCCGTTATGATATGGGGGTGCATCTCATTTGATTGTAAGCTGGATCTGTTGACTGTACCTGGAACACTAAATGGACACAGATATCAAGATTCCATACTGGATAGAGTTGTGGTCCTTCATTTTGTAAATCATGCACCTGGAACCCACCCTATATTCATGGATGACAACGCCCGACCACATCGTGCTAGAGCTGTGCATGAATACCTCCGCCAGAATGCCATCGAAACCCTACCATGGCCAGCAAGGAGCCCTGACATGAACCCTATTGAGCATATCTGGGACATTCTGGGAAACATGGTGAGAAGGAGGGATCCTCCTGTGCAGAACCTACAGGAATTAACAGACGCACTCCATCTTGAATGGCAACGAATACCACAATGGCGTATCAGTCGGTTGGTGACCAGCATGAGACGTCGTGTCCAGGCACATGGTGGATATACCTGGTATTAATAATGACAGTCTCAAACTCGTGCACAGATGTTAAACTTCGTTTTCAGAGACCATTAATTAGTGTTTTCTGTTAACGTTCGTTATCAGCTTTTGCAATATGGTGAATTTTTGCCTTCGCTACCCGCCAATGTGGGCCAGTGCATGAAAAAATGCATTTTCACATGCAGTAAGTATGCGGCCGAGAAATGCAAGAAATGATTTGCATTTCTTCATGATCAGCGAGACATTACATTGACGAAACATGCCTGCAAATTTGGTTATAAATGGACACATAGTTTTAATACAACAAACCAAACTTCACTGTTGCTAAGCTTTTTTGGCTCAGTATATTTCCATGATTGCGGTATGAGATTTTGTGCACAGTGGATTTCAGTCTTTGTTTTCCGATTTTGGTGTCTAAATATGGAAAATAATCCCCAAACTTCGCGGAAGCGCTCAGCGCATCCTGATAATGCTGCAATACCAATAAAAAAAGGTTCAAAGGACATGTGTATGCTAGAGCTTGGCGGTCTGACGGTAGTACCGTGAGGACTGCGGTATACCGTGAACCGATACCGTGACCGTTGACATTTCCGAATACCGTGAATACCGTCCATAATGGTTGACCAATATTTGAAATATATCCATAAAATCTGACTTGACCAAGGGTAAATAAGTCCCAATGGTGCCAAAAATACAGGCATCCCTAACTATTAGCCGAGTTGAGGTGAAAGGGTCGTTGTAAAAACAAACATCAAGACGTCAATTACGAAATAATGACAAGCAGAATTGTATGTCAAACGCACGTCTTGAAAGTCTCACGGTAAAATTGCTTTATTTAAAACATCTAAACTCATTCTCTGGCCATCCGCCGGTAGTAATTACACTATAATATATTCCCATTTCTATTATTTGTAATTTATTACTCCAAGCATTTTGTCACCGAACAAACACGCTAGAATAACAAAATAACATACAAACTGCGTGCTATTCAAACACAACAGCGATCTCGCAAAGACGTATCTGATTGGTTGTTCATGAACTAGACCGTGGGAAAATACATTACTATGCTGAATCTATCAATGAAAATTTACTAAAACGTAGTATTTGCTCGCGCCGTTTTGATCACGTGCTAATTTATTAACAACGAGCAAGCGTTGAAGTTGGTAATTTTTTATTTTTGGCTTGTTTTAAGAAATTTCTTTAAGGATTAAATCCAGTTTAAGACACCTAAAAATTATAGTGTTTTAGTTTTTGTAATTCATTTTTCAACTGGCTACACGTCGGATGTTCGCGGAAATAGCTTTTTACACGCATTACAAGCATGGCGAGTAACGAGTCTGCACATCGGGTACTCGGTAATTATCAGAAGCTTTGGAATCGGCTATATTCAATGTTGTGTTATATGTATGTGTATAGGCCTGTTTTCGCGAGTAACAGAATATACGACTCCAACAGAAATAAAAGAGTACAACACTCGTCCCGTTTAAATACTCTCAGATTTTGTCTGGACTCTGTTTATCAAAGCGCTCGACTGCCAAAACCAGGTAATAGTTAGCGAGTCGACCACACCCTTTGACCAATATTCCCGTGAATGATATTACGTCAATAAAAATAGTGACCTAATAAAATCGTGAAACTAAACAGTCGCAATAGCCATGTTTTTCTTCTCTGAATCAGGAAGCCAATTTATTTATTTTACCTATATTTACCGTTGATTGGAGATGGTAGTGAAAAGGAAATGGAAAAAATTGTTCTAATTTCGTGGCATGCCTCAAGCCCAGATGACGGTATACCGTGGTACCGCGGTATTTTTTCATGGTACCGATACCGTCATGTAAATATCAATACCGCCCAGCTCTAGTGTATGCGTGAGAATATACAGAAAGATGACCAGTTTTAAAGAACAGAAAAAGGTGATACATACATGTACATATGTACATTGCAAAATTAAAAAAAATTCTATCAAAAAATGTAATGGTAAATTAACTCGCACAATACTAGATGACTATATATTTACATTTTACCAACGGAATGACTGGCTCGATAACAGTCAATCATTCCAGTGGTAAAATTTCATAGATATTCCTCTCTCGCCTTGTTTAACCCTTTAATGACTAAATTTCTTCGAAAATTAAAACATTTACATATTGAATGTCCATTTGCAGGCCAAGAGAAGACTATTTTTGAAAATTTAACACTAATGACTGGCTTGGTTGCCGAGCCAGTCATTTCAGTGGTAAAATCTCAAAAATAGTCTTCTCTTGGCCTGCAAATGGACATTAAGCAAACCCACAACAGAGGCCGGTTTTGGCCGGTTTCGTCACGAAAGGGTTAAAGTCACATTTTGCTGCTTTTTCAATCACTACTGAACTACTGAAAGGTTCCTCAAACTACTGAAAATTGACTACTGAAAGAGTGTGTGAAACTACTGAAAATCATGGTTTTTCACCTGAAACTACTGATTGCTTGAACTGAGGGTTGGCAGCTCTGAAGCACATAAACAAACCACGGCTAGAAACTAGTTACTAATGCGACGCGACAGAATAAATCCGACTTCAAATCTTTTAGATCTAGTAATAATTTGATAATAAAGCATTTCATGCGAATTTGACCAGTCTGGTCTCGTCATTTCCGTATTCATGGTAGTCAAAAGCAATCATTTTTGGCACTATTATTGCCGCAAATATATGTCTATGTGTTATATACATACCCTACTGTTCTTAGTATAGTTATCCTTCCATGCTCAATTGCTGTTCCAATGAAGACAAGTTAAATCTGAAAATCGTAGTTGCTGACAATGTTTAATACGCACAATAGCAGACATTTGTAAAACACAAATAAACTTAACTCAGCCTCGTTTCGATTATATTATTGGAATACCACCTTCGCTTTCCATAGCTGATGATGCGATTGACATCATTACAAGGCAATAAATAAAACAACGACCATCCAAACATCCTAGCGGGATGAATTCTCCTTCGATCAATACTCACCATTCTGTTACTTCTGATATACAGCTGGCCCTGACAGCGGCTCTAGGACTATAGACTTAGAAAGCTTTACCGACTCCTGGGAACCGGGTACCCGGCTCCCAACTGCCGAGTACCCGTTTACCATAGAGCTCATTCTTGTTTGCATAGCAACAAGAGCAATACATGCTTTCTGCATTGAGGATTTTAGTGTTTTTTTGTGAAAGAAAATCTAAGTCTTTAATCTGTGATAGTTTGTGTGTTCGTGAAAGGATTAACTAAAGGATACTATGGAGAATACCACCGAAGATAACCAGGTTGTATCGTTCTTTATTATCCATAGTTAAAAGACTTAGGTCTCTAAATTTCGCTGTGTCGCATGTTCCAATTTCTGACCCCATAGAATCTGGGACGTGTGCTAACAACGATATATGCCAGACGATCGCCTTCTTTAACCCCCAACAGGCGATCGGCAGATATGAAAATAGGTGTTATGCTACAGTATTTCTAACACGAATATCGGCTGACGTCGTTCTCCGTAGGATCCGAGCGGGTGACGTCACACCCGGTCGCTCGGATGTTTATGTGAAGAAAGATTTTTTCATTAATTCGCGCATCTTGTTCTGGGTGCTGCGTACTAAAAATGGTACCGGAAACTTTAGAATGATCAAGTTTACGTGCGATCACGATCGGTTTGCAATGATCGGTGGTTTCAAAATTCTTGAGTAGATGCGTGGTCTGGTCTGCGGTTTTACCGTGTGATACAGCAGTTTGTTATACATTTTGTTGTTTTCTTCACATATCGTGCTGCTTTCGTTAGGAGTATAATTTATATTGATTAGTAAATATACCCCGAATGCTATGCGATATGATTCCTGGAGCCGTTACACATCCTGGAGGATCTATTATGGGTGTGTTTAATGCCCGCCTCGTTCTTGTCGTCATAGTCAATGCGATCGTTGTTGTAACGTGGTGGGGTGCGGGAGGGTTACAGTTAATTTATGAGTCAAATTATTTGAAAATTAATTGTCTGCCGTCCATCCGGGTCTCGTTCCGCTTGTTTATTGTAGGTTTGTGCTTATGTTATAGGCCAAGCCAGCCCCGCCATCATGTGACGAATGCCATAAGTTTGTCCGTGTCGTGTTCAAGGACCATGTCTGTTTTAGGTGTTCCCTGTGTAATATTGATCATAGGTGTAATGTTTGTGCAGTGTGGTCCGTTGAGATGATGGTTAAGTTCCTTGCCAGAAGGACTTGACTGGGTCTGACGCGGGGTCAGGCGGTCCGAGAGTAAATCGTGGAGCGCCCGGTTCGGCCGGTGCGGGTGCTCCACGTCCCCAGCTGGAGGTGGCGGAGATGGCACCGCCGGCGTGGTTTGGTCCGGCTGTGCAGGGTTTTTCTGCATAGCGTTCTGCCCACGCTGGTGTCGTCCCTGCTACCAAAGGTTGGGGGACAGTTTCTCCCCATGCCTGGTACGGATCCTGTCCTCGGACAGGATTCTGGACTGGTTACCGAGTGGGCCGTCTCGTACGGCCCCCTGGCAGTCCCGTCTGGCTTCGGCCAGACAGGTTTCTGTTTCTCTGCGGCCACCTCCGGGTGGTCCAGTAGCGGTGGCCGGTCCGTCAGGTGTGGGAGCCGTCCGCCAGGACGGTTCCACGGTTGACTCGTCTAGTGACGACTCTTCAGAGTCTGAAGACGAGGAGGAGAGGTTGCTGCGGCCCGTGAAGCCGCAGGTGGAGAATATGGAGGTTGATTCCGTCCTAGACGGAACCGGCCCCCATTTGTCTGGTTTGGCGCAAGCCAGGTCAGCGGCTCCGCCTGTGGCTGAGGCAAATCCGTTACCGTGCACCGGTTCCGTGCGGCTTGGTTTGGCACCAGCCGTCACGGGAACGGGTGTGCCGGGCCGGGCGTGGTACTCACCTATCTCGCCTGGTCCGGCAGTCGGATGTGGGGTGCCGTTGGCGCCCGTGTCCGGCTATGGTTCCGCGACTGCTACGGGTCCGTACGGTTTTCCGTGCGGACCTACCCCATGGACCGGAGTGTTTCATGGGGTGGCGGCGGAACCGTGTGGTACCGGAGTGCCTGGCGTGTCAGCCGTGGCTCCTTGCTGGGAGGCCGTGGCTGGCAGACCCGTGAGCACGTCAACGGGTGACGTGTTTGCGGGGGTGTCTTCATAGGAGGTAGATTGGTCAGATGCTCTGGCGTGGCTAGCCAGGGTTGACCCGTCTGTGGTTTCGGCCACGGCCGATGAAGATGCGCCCCGTCCGTCGGTTGCGTCGATCAGGACGGGGATTTTGCCCGCGGCCCGGATCCTGTCAGTGGGACTGGATCCACGGTTCATAGAATGGTTGGATGCTATTTATAGCAAACAACTGATGACCAAGGGTCAGCTCCCTGCGGCCTCCAGGGAGGTGCGGGCAAGATGTCGTATTCCGCGGGGGGAATACGACAGGTATGGTGTAGTCCCGTCGGTCACGGAGGATGACCGATGGGTACTGGGCGTCCAGAGTGCCGTGGCGGGTCTCAGGTACACCAGGAAGAAGTCCTGTCCCTATGCGATGAGGGTGTGAGGGCAGCGATGAGCGCTGTCAACCACTCTTATCGTCTCCTTCAGTCGGTGTGGGCTGAAGCGGGGCAGGCCACCCTGTGCCACCTGTGGCGCTTTCATGTGTCAATGACGGCCTGGTGCTGTCGATGGACGCAATGGCATGGGTGCAAGCGCGTGTGACGAAATCCAGGAGGCAAATGGTCATTGACCATATGCGTCCGGCTACGGCAGTCAGGGAGCGTCTTCTTGGGATGCCCCTGACAGGGCCTAGCATCTTCGGTGGCCAAGCGCGGGCCATCTTAGAGGATACCGCCAGTATCGCGCAGAATCGGTTAGCGGTAAACCTACAGCTAGAGCTAGTGCGGCAAGCGCACGCACTAGGGCCTGTGGGGAAACCGCTAATGGGACAACCTTCAAAGGAGCAGAAGAAGCATAAGGGCAAGGCGAAAGCTAGGCCTGTTGCGACTTCTGCTTCAGCTGGGTTTTCAGAGCCGCCGCCGGCGAAGAAGCCCAGGAAGGTTGTAGAGGCGCCTACCCTCCCCAATGTTGCTCCTGACCGCCCTAGAGGCGGGAAGGGTAAGGGTAAGGCCTCAAAGGGCGGACAGAAGGGGCCGAAGCGTACCTGAGGGTACGAAAGCTCCCTTCATATCCACCTGGACCGCGCCTGTGCGACAGGAACAGCGGTGCCAGTTATACCCGTCGTGCCTAGAACGAAATTGTTCTCTCTCTCGTTAAGAAAGAGGGGGGAGCGGACTGCGAGCCGGACAACCCCTTTAGACGTCGAGGCATCTATGGTGGGTGGAAGGCTCATGCGTTTCGTCGAGGCCTGGCAAGGTGTGACGTCAGACAGTCTGGTCCTGGGATGGTTATCCCAGGGTTACATGCCGGAGTGGTGGGACTTTCCACCACAAAATCTGTCTTTGGCACCTGTCTGGACACCCGTACCAAGGGAGCCAGACAAGTTAGAAGCCGTTCAAAAGGAAGTGTCGGGTTTGCTTCTGAAGGGAGCAATAAAACCAGCAAACCGAAACACTCCAGGCTTCTATTCAAACATGTTCCTTGTCCCCAAGAGCACAGGGGGATGGAGACCCATACTCAATCTCAGGCCATTAAATTGGTTTATCCATACGCCTCGGTTCCAGATGGAAATGCCGAGGTCGGTAATGCGGGATTGAGGAAAGGAATGTGGTGTGTATCGATCGATCTGAAAAATGCATATTTCCACATTCCTATGAATCGGAGTTGGCACAGGTTTCTGAGATTTGCGTTTCAGAATCAAGTATGGGAGTTTACAGTCTCCCGTTTGGCCTGTCGACAGCTCTGAGGATTTTCACAAGAGTGGTCCTTGCGGTGACAGCGTTTCTCAGAAAAGAGAACGTGGCGCTACACACCTACATAGACGACTGGCTGCTCAAGGCAGACTCGGCAGCCAGGTTGAACGTGGATACTGCTCTGACTCTGAAGTTACTTTTAGATCTACGCTGCATAGTCAACGAGGAGAAATCCGAGTTGACACCCACTCAACGTTTCGTTTATTTGGGGATGCGATTCGACCTCGAGGAGGGCAGGGTTTACCCGTCAGAGCCCAGAGTGGTGTCTCTGTTAGCCATCCTCAAGAGTTTTCGAGTGGGAAACCACATTCAGGCGAGGCGGTTCCTTCAGATGCTGGGCATGATGGTCTCCATGGAGCAGGTTATCCCGTACGCTGCTCTAATGCGAAGGCCTATCCAGTTGTATCTGATGTCTCTGTGGAAACAGAGAACAGAACCCCTGTCAAAACTGGTGCCAGTTTTGGAGCCGATAATATCGCATCTTCTATGGTGGAAACAGCGTCAGAATCTCCTATTAGGGGTTTCGCTGCACCTACCCCGCCCCCAGCTGTCCATCTACACGGATGCATCGCTGGAAGGGTGGGGTGCCTGCCTGGGAGAACACCAGGTCTCGGGCGCATGGACTCTCCCGGAGAGTCAGCTGCATATCAATCTGTTGGAAATGATGGCAGTGGAACTGGCGTTGGAAGAGTTCCTTCCGATGATCAGGGGCAAGGTGATATTGATACGGTCGGACAATTCGACAGTAGTATCATATATAAATCGCCAAGGTGGGACCAGGTCGCCCACTCTGTGTATCAGGGTGTGGCACTTGATTCAATGGTGCAGGAATTACTCGGTTGTTTTGAAAGCAGCTCGTATTCCTGGCCGATTGAACATTCTGGCGGATGCTTTGTCTCGCAGACAGAGAATCCTGCCAACAGAATGGTCCCTCAACCCTCCAGTTCTGCGACGGATCTTCGAGCATTGGGGCAAACCCAACGTGGACTTGTTCGCCACAAAGGAAAATGCTCAAATCATGACATATGTCTCGCCGATTACAGATCCAAATGCCGTCGATACAGACGCTCTGGCGATAAGCTGGAGAGGGATGCACGCTTACGCGTACCCACCCACCATTCTTCTGCGAAGGTATTGGTGAAGGTCAGGGAGGAACCGTGTCTGGTCCTGCTAATAGCGCCGTATTGGCCGAGCAGGGCGTGGTTCACGGATCTTCTAGATCTGCTGGTGGAAAATCCTGTGCAGTTGCCCGAGATTCCGAACATAATCTCCCAGGCCAAGGGACGCTTCCTACACGAGCGTCCCGAAATGTTTTGACTGCGTGGATGTTATCAAACAACGTTCCACGTCGGAAGGCTTTTCTCAACAGGCTGCTGATTTCATCGCGGCTGCGAGAAGGAGGTCAACCTTCAAGTCATATAACAACAAGGTTAACAGATTTGCAGACTGGTGTGAAGAAAAGGGTATTGATACCCTTCAATCCACTATCAGCAAATAGCAGACTTTCTCTGTGAGCTGTTCTTTTGAGGACTAGCTCCCGTCACAGTTGCTGGATACAAGTCAGCTTTGGCATCAGTTATCCCTTGTCTAGCCAACAGGGATAGTCCAGAGGTGGCCCAGTTAAATGTGATGTTGAAGGGAATGAGCAATCTCCGACCGAGACAACCGGTAGTCATTCCAGCCTGGAGTCTATCTTTAGTGCTTAATGTACTGGCCAAGCACCCTTTCGAACTGTTGCGTTCGGCTAGTCTAAAGCATTTGACTCTAAAGGCGGTCTTTCTATTGGCAGCTTCCTCAGCTAGAAGGCGCAGTGAGATCCATGCGCTTTCGGCAGAGAGGAACCGATTTATTGTTTCTGGAGAAGGTCTGCGTCTTCTGCCAAGAGCAGAGGTTATGTCAAAGAACCAATCTTTGAGATATCCCGGCAAACCGATCATTATACCGAAGTTAACTAGGTTTGATCGTGATGCCAGTGTCTGGTGCCCGGTCCGTGCTTTGACTAAGTACAAGAAACGGACTGACTCGTTACGGTCGAACGATAGACATCTGTGGATCTGCCATAAAAAGTCTTATGGCGCCGCATCCATGGATACTATCTCTCGTTTTGTGGTCGAATGCATTCAGACTACTCACGAGATGGCGACTGGGCCCCAGGTGCAAGGCGTAAGGGCACACAATGTCAGAGGAATAGCCGCCTCGACCGCCCTTTACAATGGTGTTCCGTTATAGGACATCATGGCCGTTGCACAATGGCACTGTGAGTCCTCATTCACGGATTACTATATGAGGGATGTGTCAGACTCAGCCAATCCACTCGCTTTAGCTGTTTTCAAACGATAGTTAGTGACTACACTGCTTTTGACCCTTTTCTCACTTTGGTAAGAAAAGAACCTAAAGCAGGCATGGTCAGGCGAGAGGATGTCAACCAGATTGTGTCACCGATGGCCGAACCGGTGAATGGTTGGAGGCGGTACGTCTGAAGTCCTGTTATCATAAGGTAATTCAATAAGTGAGAGTTTTTTGTATTATGTATATGTATCATGTTCATTCATCTTATATATCATGCTCATTCCCAGGCTAATACAAGCAATATGCAGGGAGTAGTTAACCCTCTTGGCATATTGGTGTTTTCAGGCGAGATACATGTTCGTTAGTTCTCTCCCTTTTCTTAGGAGAAAAAAGGGGGGGGGTTGACTGTGACGCGAATGTGATTCGGTTCCGTGAACTTGACGGTCCTTTTAGGTCTCCGTTAGTCAAGTTTGAAGTCTAAAATCTTTCTCCAAGGGGCAAAATTAGCATGTATGGCTTGCCCCTTCCCACCAGGTTACTGATCAAATCTGGTGTATATCAGAAGTAACAGAATGGTGAGTATTGATCGAAGGAGAATGCAGGAAATGTCAATTTCCCTTTCTCCGAGATCTAACAATACTCACCATTCTGTTACGGACCCAGCCTCCCAGCCCCACGGAGGCAAGCCATAGTTTTCTCTTGTTTGGTGGCTATGCAAACAATATGAGCTCTATGGTAAACGGGTACTTGGCAGTTGGGAGCCGAGTACCCGGTTCCCAGGAGTCGGTAAAGCTTTCTAAGTCTATAGTCCTAGAGCCGCTGTCAGGGCCAGCTGTATATCAGAAGTAACAGAATGGTGAGTATTGTTAGATCTCGGAGAAAGGGAAATTGACATTTCCTGCATTCACTCGCTAACTATGACAATAAATTCAAGCGATCTGATCTAACTAAACCGGTGAAGCCATAACTGTAATCCATCTATTCTTCGCTTGTTCAAGAATAATTCACCCCACAAGTGTGTATAAATGTACACTTGGGTGAGTATTGATCAGTCTATACCAGTAATAGCATTGATATGCTGAATGCGCTAAAGGCAGCCGCAATATGAATGAAACAAGCCCGGCTGATTATATTGAAAATGATATGATAAAACTTATTGCGCCATGACAATAATTTCCAATCAAATTGTTTCCAAAATATTTAGCTAAAATCGGACAAGTTATTAATAACTAATAACCTATTTTCTAGAAGACAGCAGATCTTATAGGGTGAAATGTGTTGTATTCACTAATTTCACGCGTTCTGGGTCATTGGCTCAGGTGACTATTGCGCCATCGATCTATATCGGGCTATGATTTAACAACTTTCAAGATGAATGCAGAGGATTTATGGAAATATAATTTAAAGGAAATAATAAATAAAGAGCTGATTAGTTTGAAAACTTTTTGACACAAAAGTTGTTACTGACATCGACAGCAACAACTTTGAGTCAAATTGTTTTGAAATGATCTGTATAAATATCTGATGATTATTTATTTTCACACACTCCGTTAAGTCCAGTTTATAGGATGAAGTGTGTGATTGACTTTGTTCATGCCACAGTCAATAGGTTGACAATGTTCTAACCAGGTGGGATGGGGGCTGGGTGGGCAGGTGGGGTTGATTAGTCAATTCCTTATAAAACTTGATACACACATAGACGCGCGCAGCTGATCGTGTCTTCAGACCTGGTTTGTCCATTAATTGATCAAGTGCCTAATCGCGTGGTCTTTCTCGGGGGACATTCATTATAAGTTTTCAATAATAATAATAACAGCTGATCGTGAATGCTCCATGAAACACTGCACCCGATTATGACCTGGTTAAAACCTATAAAACGTACTTGATGTTTTTTTACCAATCAGATTGGGCCCTTGGGATTTCCCTTGGAGATTCCTGCGCACAGTGACGGAGTTAAGGACACTTGTGCGCATATTCCTTTTCACAATGACAAAGTAAAAGGCAAAAAGGAAAAATATTTTATTTAGTGCTGAAACACAAATATAATACAAAGTTTAGGCTTTGTTTATACATCTAAAAAGGATGCCTATTCATAGATTGGCCATATTAACCCTATCATATCCAAAATTATTCCAAATACCGCGATATTAGTAGTTATCGCGGTATTTTTCACAGATACCGTTATTGTCATCCCAATGGCAATTCCGCCCAGCTCTACCGTATACAGAAATGAGAAAAAACTTAGGAACGACTGACTGGAATCATCTGCACGAACTTAATGCATCAGAAGCTTGGAACTTCCTACACAAAACGTTGATCAAAATGAAAGAGCAGTATGAGTATATTCCTTCATCAAAAAAAATGCGGTAAGAAAAAACACTTCTGGCGGTCACCACTGATCTTGGCCGCTAATATACCGATCTTGGCCGCAAGTATAAGTATACCGATCTTGGCCGCATATTATATATTTATGTAGATTGTGTATAATAATTGTTTGTTCATTTCTGTGTACATGAATGACTATCGTAACTATGAGAATGATTAATATTGTATTACCGCCGATGTATATAATAAAATATTTCTAATAATCTAATATTTCTTTTTTGCAGGTTCTCGATCTCAAATCCATAGACCTCCTTTTTATATGCCCGCATAAGCAGAGTCGTATTATGTGATGGCGCTCGCCATCCATCTGTGCGTCCATCTGCCCGTCTGATTTTTGATCTCGAAGAGTTTTGAACCTATACTCACAATTTTTTTCCAGCAGATGTGTTGGGGACAGACAAAGTGCAATGATTTCATTTTGGCAAAATCCGGCCATATTTGCCTCCGTTATCGCCCCTGAAAAGCTCAAATTCATCAAAATTTTCTTGTCCGGAGCAGATCTCGAAGAGTTTTCTTGATTTGTCAAACAGAAGAACATGATATCATTTTCGACCTCTACACAAAACCAACAGACACCCACGGCTACCTCCACTATGATTCAGCACACCCCTCCTCCTGCAAGGATTCGTCCCCATATGGACAATTCCTCAGGTTGAGACGCATCTGTAGTCAAATACAAGCCTACGACAAAAATAGTATCATTCTACAAGGATACTTTGAAGCAAGGGGTTACCGTATCAAAATTCTCAATGAATCCAGGGCAAAAACCAGATCAAAAGACAGACACAGCATCCTACACCCACCACCAAAGACAACCGCCACAAACACTCTACAGAGGCCCATTTTCGTCTGCAAGTTCACACGAACTGGCATCTTTCTGAAGAAAACCATCAAGAAGTTCTGGCCAATTCTGGAAACTAGCAGCAAATGCAGAAAGGCTTTCCCAGAGCCTCCTTTCTTCGGTTATAGAAGAAACAAAACAATCAATGATATGATTGTCAGGGCTAAACGTCCATCAGATAACGCCCCACACACAACACAGAAACCCTCTAAAAGCATGCACCACCAAGAACTGTAACATCTGCCAATGGATGCAAAAAACCCAGATTCTTCTCTAGCTCACACAGGCCTAACATACAGATCCAAGATCATAGGCAACTGCCAGACGAGGAACATCGTCTACCTACTAACTTGCAACAAATGTAAGAAACAATATGTAGGAGAAACTCTACGCACCTTCAAAATCAGAATCCAAAAACATCTGAGATCGATATCAAACCTCCACAGGAATGAACGATACGACACTCCCGTATCCAGACATTTCAATAAACATGGACATTCTAGAACTGACCTGCAGTTTGGAATTATCCAGGTGCTCTCATCAGACCCAGACGATGAAAACTCCACCCCATGGAGAAAACAGAAGGAATGTCATTGGATACACCAGCTCCACACAATGGAGCCTATGGGCATAAACCAAGCCGGATAAGGGACGCTTCTCCCCTGGACTAACACGGCCACCACAGGCGGACACGCCCAGTATGTTTTTATTAAACCATGTTATCTAGAAGGGTGAGGCGAACACGTGCGTATGTTCCAGCGATGGATCCGTCTGTAACAAGCTTTTGACCATAGAAGGAAAATTTTTTGATGCAATTTATTTATAAATTTACAAATTCTCTTCATATATTTTTTACTTAAACCATTCTAAATTCGAACTCAAAATTGTTAATTCTTCGAAATAGTACTTTCATCACTTTTAGCGATTTTCTGAAATGCTTGCAGATTTGAATATTATGAACTCGATTCAAACATTGAGTACATTTTCGGTCTTGTCAAGAAATATAGAAAATAAAATAAACCTTTCTGTTGTCCTACATTTTTATGGAAAACGATTAATTTACCATTTACCAATTTCGATTTATTTCAATTCCTAAGGGATTTAAGACACAACAAAATAGATTTTATTCAAAAAATTTATTCTTACACCTTTGGATTCATTTATATTTCAAAACGGTTTTATTTCAAACAAGGCTTTACAAGATTACAGAATTTATGTAGTCTACAAAATTTCTTTTTTAGCCGCTAAATTTGTTTCGGCATTGCTACTTAAATTCAGTTGTTTTCCCCGATCTGGCTTTTAGTATCAATCAGCTTTATCATTCAAAATCATAACAGCCAATATTTTGGCATTCCGGTAAGCCATCCGCTAGCCATTAAATTACCTGAAACATAGGAAACAGATGTTAGAAGAGTTAGAAATAGGAACAAACAGGTAGATCGATATATCTAAAAGGTATAGCTTTATCCAAACATAGGTATAAACAAAACATAGATATATAGAATACTAGATACACCAGGCGGCCAAGATCGGTATACTAGCGGCCAAGATCATACGGCGGCCAAGATCGGTCTACACCCCTCTGACTTGACTGTACCACAGCAGAATCACTAAATAGCAAAAATCGGGCATACAAAAGATACAATGAAACAAAGAAAACCACAGATTGCACGCTTTACAAAATTCCTAAAAACAAAGCGACAGCATGCATCAGACAATGAAAACAATTATTTGAACGTAAAGTGGTAAGTGAAAGCAAGAGAAATCCCAAAGCTTTTTGGAACTATGTCAAGAGTAAAACAGTTCTACGTGAATCAATTAGCAAGCTACATAACCCAGCTAACGGCACTATTACTACAGATGATAAAGAAAAAGCAAACTTTCTTAACAAATTCTTCTCATGTATGTTCACTTCAGAAAATCTTCATTCTACACCAATCATGCCACTGCAAAATATTTGCAGACAACACAAAGATATGGCAACCGAGTTACCATTAAGATTAAGGCCAACATAGACAAAGTATGTGAGTGGTCGCAGATATGGCAACTATCTTTGAACACAGATAAAATGCATGTCATACACTTTGGCAGAAATAACCCTCGAACCAAATGCTATATGATAGATACGCCCGATATGCATCCTGTATTGACGTAAGAGGTAGAAAACGACTTGGGAGTGCATATTGACAGAAACCTTTTTTTATATACATATAGGAATATCTTTTCCAAGACGAACAGCACAGTAGGACAAATTAAGAGACAATTTACCAACATTGACCTGTCTACTTTCACGCTCTTGTACAAGTCTCTAGTGAGAAATATTCTCTAATACTGCAACTCAGCATGGTCACCAAGATTGAAACGGCAATCACAACTATTAGAAAGAGTTCAACACCAAGCAACAAAACTCATCCCACAAATTAGAGAGTATAGCTACACGGAAAGACTTGAAGCCCTAAATCTAATGTCACTGAAATATAGACGATTTCGAGGAGATTTAATTGAAACATTCAAACTCATCAGGGATCTATATAATATTGATAAGGACTATGTTTTCAAACCATCCAGTATTACACAGACCAGAATTCATCGGTTCAAGCTCAACATAAAATGCAACAACAAAGTCATTCGCAAGCGCTTTTTCACCAATAGAGTGGTACCACAGTGGAATTCACTGCCAGCTACAATAGTCGAAGCAACAATGGTTGAATTATTCAAGAGCAAACTAGATATCTGCTACAAACAAAGAACACTTGAAATCGACAGGACAGGCATATACATAGACCAGCCCATCACAAAATCATACTGCAATTATTACAATACAGTGGACTGATCTTGGAGTAGCCTGTGTATTGACAAAAGCATGCTCTGTAGCGATTTCAATTATCTGTAGATAGGTCTCTGCTTTCCACGTCCTCATTTTGTGGTAGCAACATAGAGAAGGAGATTCGGATAACGACAAACACAGAAAATGGAAACAACAGCAATAAGACCAACTACGGCCTCCACAAGTCAACAACAAGTAACCAAACGCCAGGCGTAGCAGGGTGTAACCATGAGCATAGGCGGCATACTGCAGCTCACGCGGGGAACACCCATCTTCACCACAGCATTTACACAAATCAGTGCTAATCCTTGCCACTCCGATGTTGGAATTTTAAATTTTCATATTAAATTAAAAGATGATCTGGTGATGTTGCTGCCATAGTAACATCATCAACCAAACTGTTGAGAAATGTACACCAGTTTCTTTGTTATGTACACAACAAAAGATAGAATGGGACATCGTAGTGATACAGGTTAAACTTAAATCTAACGGTTTCGAGGAGATTTAATTAATCAACAACAGTCAAATCATTCAAGAACAAACTAGATATATCAAAGAAAGAACTTGAATTGGACTGAGCAAGCCATACTACAGCAAAAACACTGAGGCAATAACAAGCCAATGGCTTATGCCTCGTAAAATGATGATGATAGCCCAAATGACGTTGTGTGCCTTCGCTTAGCAATAATCATGGCCAGATCTTGATTCTACCCAATCCCATAGTTTTGCTATGGGCTTTCGGTTTGGTGAAAACACTATAAATAAAATTATCTATAGATAATAGTTTTCAATATCTGCAACATTTTAATAAGTAATGCTATGATTCTGTGATGCTTTTTTCGCCATACGAAGAAAGTGGTACAACTAAATAACAAAAATAAACTCGAGTTACCACTTTTCGAGAGGAGAAGAATAAGGATATAGCCCTAATCATTCACATAGCTTTTACAACGTTTTCAGCTAAATAGACCTTTTTTAAACATCTTACTTCATAAAAATAATATTCTTACGTAGTAATCACTGCACGTTTATAAAAGAAATTTCATATGGGTAAGACGAAGCGTAAGAAATATTCTATTTTCGTATATGCCCTATTAGTCGGAACATGGCCTGAGAAGTCGCTATGCTTTTTCAGTTCGAAATCACAACATTCGCTACTGTAGTGCATTTTCCCTGTCAGATTTACCCGGGGCTGATAGCGATCGATTAAGCTCGCTTATGTCTCGAAAACTTGACTGTATAACTAGAATATCATCGGAAAAACATTTTGTAAGGCTTTATTCAATCATTTTACAAAATATGCACTCATTTTATCGCAAATGAATCTGCGAAGTGATGATGTTTACTTGTGAAAATGGATGATAAATAGGCGGTTGGAGAGTTTACGGAATTGGGCTACCTGGATTCAGGAATCCAACGGGCTGAAATGGCAAAGTGCCTGAAACTGCCATTTGGTGGAAAATCAACACGTTCTTTTCCATAATAAATGAATAAATACATCAGGATTTCAATAATTTCCACATTCCATTTCATAACTGTATCAATTAAGTCAGCTACATGATACTGATAGAAAATAGTACAATTCAATATATGTACCATGAAACAATAGGCCTATGTTAGAGGCAATGCAGCCTATGTTAGTGACAATAACAGTGACACTAGCACAGTCACATAAAACACACAAACACATGCATGCATGTGTGCACGCACGCACACACACACACGAGGGACACTAACACAGAAATGTGAGACGCACGCGCACACACACACACACACACACACACACACACACACACACACACACACACACACACACACGTCAGACTAACACAGACACACGAGAGACACTAATACAGACACATGAGTCACACTAACACAGACACATGAGATACCCTAACTCAGATACATGAGCCACACTAACACATACACGCGAGGGACACTAACACAGACACATGAATCACACTAACACATACACATGAGTCTCACTAACACAGATACATGAGACACACTAACACAGACACATGAGAGACACTAACACATACACATGAGTCTCACTAACACGAGAGACACTAACACAGACATGTAAGTCACCCTAACACAGACACATGAGGCTCACTAACACATACACGAGAGGCACTAACACAGATACACGAGAGACACAAACACGTAAGTCACCCTAACACAGACACATGAGTCTCTCTAACACAGGTACATGAGAGGCACTAACACAGATACATGAGAGACACTAACACAGACATGTAAGTCACCCTAACACAGTCACATGAGTCTCACTAACACAGATACACGAGAGGCACTAACACAGACACGTAAGTCACCCTAACACAGACACATGAGTCTCACTAACACAGGTACATGAGAGGCACTAACACAGATACACGAGAGACACTAACACAGACATGTAAGTCACCCTAACACAGACACATGAGTCTCACTAACACAGATACACGAGAGACACTAACACAGACACGTAAGTCACTCTAACACAGACACATGAGTCTCACTAACACAGATACACGAGAGGCACTAACACAGATACACGAAAGGCACTAACACAGACACGTAAGTCACCCTAACACAGACACATGAGTCTCACTAACACAGATACACGAGAGGCACTAACACAGACACGTAAGTCACCCTAACACAGACACATGAGTCTCACTAACACAGACACACGAGAGGCACTAACACAGATACACGAGAGGCACTAACACAGACACGTAAGTCACTCTAACACAGACACATGAGTCTCACTAACACAGATACACGAGAGGCACTAACACAGATACACGAAAGGCACTAACACAGACACGTAAGTCACCCTAACACAGACACATGAGTCTCACTAACACAGATACACGAGAGGCACTAACACAGACACGTAAGTCACCCTAACACAGACACATGAGTCTCACTAACACAGACACACGAGAGGCACTAACACAGATACACGAGAGGCACTAACACAGACATGTAAGTCATCCTAACACAGACACATGAGACTGACTAACACAGATAAATGAGAGGCACTAACACAGACACGTAGGTCATCCTAACACAGATACATGAGTCTGACTAACACAGATGCACTAGAGACACTAACAGAAAAACCCTAACACTCCAGAATAATAAATAAACTTTCCAAGAAAACCTGTACTTCATAGGACAAGTTTTCAATAGAACCAAAACCACCAGGAATCATGGAAATCTCTGCGCAGAGGTATAACTTACCCATTATAACACTTACTAAATAGACCACCACATGCTCAGATCACATAGGCCTGCACTCACTCCCATTATATTTTAGTCATTTTTAGCCATCCCTTGTTCGATGAGGTTAGTTAAAATAAGTTTTATTCAATTTTAGTAGCTTGTATCGATCAATATCTAGCAAACCGCTAACATAAGAGGGGAATAGAGCTCGCAGTGATTGAGAAGTTTTTCTCATATTGTCGGTTCCTCTTTACTTGAGCCATTGGGCCGTCACTACAAAGTTGTACAATTTCGGGAAAGCTCTAACTAACCAGCTTGGCCGGCTATAGTAATTTAGTTAAAATATGACGCAAAATATTCATTTGACATTATGATTTCCTAGCAAACAACGGGCCGAAATTATAAAATATTAGCGCAAGAAAAAATACATTTTAGTCATTTTTAACCATCTCCTGTCCTATGAGGTTAATTAAATATTTTGCCCTTACGGCAGTAATGGCTTACAACCCAATTACATGTACGTTCAAAATATTCAACAGAATATTTCTCGGTTTTTTTTTGGAAACATTCTAACTTATTTATGAGCTCTACTGTCATTCATATTTTTAAAATTCTTTTCAGTTTCCACTGATCGTTATTTGGTAGCCTTTGCAATGAAGAGAGCTATGCATGGAAGACACCAAGATGATGATTTTGTGAAGCTGAGTCCAGAGACATTGAGTTATTATCGTCGTGTGTCAGAGACATTGAAGTCAGAGTTTGCCAATAATGACGATCCAGAGAGCAAATGTAAGCTAAGGCAAGACCAATTTCATGGTTTGCTTTGCGAAAATTCCCATCCAAAACACATGATCGCAGATGGCAAAAAAATATAAATAATGCACAATTTCAACTTCCTATGTTTTAACCCTTTAATGGTCAAATTTGGTCAAGAAAATTTAAATATCTGCTTATTGAATGTCCATTTACAGGCCAAGAGAATGCAATTTTTTGAAATTTTACCACTGGAATAACTGGCTCGGTAACCGAGCCAGTCATTCCAGTGATAAAATTTCAAAAATTGCATTCTCTTGACCTGTAGATGGACATTCCACAAGCTCATACCAGAGGCCTGTTTTGGCCGGTATGGCCGTTATAAGGTTTAAGCTATTACACTAGTAATCCTTTCATAATGTTATTTGTCAAGGTTGATCAAGAAAATCCAAAACGTTTTCTCAGTGAGAGTCCATTTTTTGAGACTTTACCATCTCAGAAAAATGTATTGAATTATCTCTTAATCCTCAAATTTGTTTAACGCTTACCACTCTGGTGTCAAAACTTGAAATTTTCAATTTAAATTAAAAGATGAACTGGTGTTCATTTTTTAGCAAATTTGGTGGCAGATGGTGGTGTCGTAGACAGCAACATCTTCCACCAAAATTGTTGAAATATGTACACCAGTTTCTGTGATATTGACACAGTAAAAGATGGAATATTGACATCAGAGTGCTAAGGGTTAAGAAAATTTAGATTTTCTCATAGAAAATGTTTGTTTGCAGACAGATTATATTTTTGGCTTATTTAATTGTTAGCTCACTTGGCCCGAATGTCTCATTAACCATGGCGACCATCCATCCATCAAATCACTTCTCCTTACTGGCCACACCGATTTCAACCATATTTGGCTGGAAGAATCCTATGCTGGTACGCTCCAGCACTTCTATTCAGTATTTTGATTGACAGGAACTTGTCAAAATGCTACTTAGGTGCTTGACATATTTGAACCAAGTTTGTCTAGAGGGACCCTATCATGGTCCTTATGCTATTTTGATTGGTCTATTTTTTGGGGAGAAAATCTTAAATTTTGGCTCTGCGTTTTCTAAAGTGGTAGGATCTAGAAATTCTATTCAGAATTTTGACTGATCAAATTTTTGGGTGGAAATCTGAGATTTTATGAAAAATTTATCGGAAATTGTCATAGGGCTACTTCTCCTTTGTTGCTTGACATACTTCAACCAAATTTGGCTAGAGGAAACTTATCATCGTAGGCTCCAGAACTTCTATTCAATATAATTTACTGGAAATTGTCAGAAGCAATTCTCCTTCTTCGCTATTTGACAGATTTATATAAAATTTGGATAGTAATGCTCCAGAACTTCTTTTCAGAATTTTTCTTGGTAAATTTTTCGATGGCAAAATCTTAGATTTTATGACAATCTTACTGGAAATAGTCAAAGCGCATCTCCCCTGTAACCGCTTGGCGGAATTTAAGCAAATTTGACTGGAGCGATCCTATGGCATTAGACTCATCTATTCAGAATTATGATTAGTCAATTTTTTGGGTGAAAACATAATTTTTTGGCGATCATCTTGGATTTTCAGAAGATTTTCTTGAAACATTTAAAGCCCTATGTATTCTTTAATCAATATCTCAATTTCAATGAAACGTGAACGGAAAGATCTTGCAGTAGGCTTCAATATATCAATGGACAATTTTGTTTCATTAAATTGTTTTGGCGGGCATCTTGGATTTTCTGAAAATTATGCAGAAATCCTTTAAAATGTACCGCCTAAACCACTTGGCGGATTTTAACCAAGGATCCTATGGTGCTATCCTCTAGGACTTCTATTCAGAAGGTTGATTGGTCGATTTGTTTGTGGGCATCTGGGGTTTTCTAAAAATTGTCCAATATAAATGGCTCAAATGATAATGGTCCAGGTGAGCGTTATGGGCCCTTGGGCCTGTTGTTAAATGGTTAACCCTATAAGCGATATATCCCAGAAAAAGTAAATTCTTTGCGATTTATCGCATATTTAAGGATTTTTTCTACTAACCCAGATGGGATAGTGCATCATTGATTTTACTATCCTAGCAGCAAATTTCACTAGCCCAATGCTTGTAAGCTCAAAACTTCTTTAATCCATTCACCAATGGATCCCTATAAAACTGATTTCCAAGGTAACCATACAGAGAAGCTGTTGAATATTTTGAAATTAATTTGTCCAGAAAGCTGTTGCTGCATTAGGCAGCAACGACTTTCCGGACAAATCAATTTCAAAATATTCAGTAAAGCATTGAAGGTAGTTGAAAATCTGTTCTTTTGTCAATTTTTGGTGGGTACTGAACGTAATGACATTATAATATAAACAGTGGTTTTTCGTATTTCCTGTTTTCAGAGCGTTACTCACCCAGGCGGGTTAGTGCAGGTGTAGTTTTACTAACCCATATGAAATTATCCTCGTGTTAACGGGTTATGTTAAAATCGAGCCCTGCATATTCTATTGAATATTTTAAAATTAATATTACTGGAAGCCACTGCTGCCTTCTAGGCATATTAATTTCAAAATATTCTGCTTTCCTGTATTACTGTCTTGATATTAAGATATGGGCAATTCATCGATGAAAGGGTGACTTTTCTTGTTTCAGCGCTATTCATTCAGAACGTCTTCTCACAGCTCTGTAGTGAGACTGACCTCGTGGCCGTGACCCAGAACCAGACCACTAGTTATCTACTCGAGCCCCTCATCGCTATCGCTCCGGCTGACCACCTGTTTAACTTGTTCCTGGCTTTACGGCCACACTGGCTCATCGAGTGTAAACATAGATTCGCGAGCCACGTCTTACAAACTATTCTCACAAGCTGTGCTGTGTATTTGAACAGGACACTGTGCAGTCCTGGTGCAAAGAGCAGGATCACACCTCAAACAGAAGTATCAGAAGCAACCGAGGATGAAGAGACAGGTCTTGCATATACAAATTTAAGGAATTTATTCTTGGAATTTTTCGCTTTTATGTTGAAACATTTCCAGGAGCTATTGTTTGATAAATATGCCGGACATATTCTGCGTGTTGTTTTGGAGGTTTTAGGCAGCGTCAGTGTTTCGGAAGGAGTTATAAGGAGTAGAGTGTCCCGAGGGCAGAGCAGTAAGTCACATGACCACATTACAGTTTAGCTCAGAGTTCACAAAATAAAATCCAAGGCAGCAATGTCTTCCAATCAAATTAAGTCCAACATATTCAACAGAACATTTCTTACTCCTGTTCAAGAGTTACTAACTAACATTTTTGTGTTTTTATTATGGAAACATGTTAACTAAGCCCTTTTACCGACAAATCCCTGAAAAAGTACATTCTTTACTGTATAAACGTTATTCTGTTGAATATTATGAAATTAATTTAACTGCAAGCAGCAACAGCTTCCAGTCAAATAAGTTTCAAAATATTCAACATGTTATTGTTATGGTTGCTTTGAAATTAACATACTATTTCAGTGCTGAAAGAATTAATGTCTTAGACTAAGGAGTAATACTATATAGTTCTAACAATTCAATTTAAATTATTTTCCAAAAGTGTTATTTTTCTAGCTTGACCAGTTAAAATATATTAATAAAGTCAATTTATAAACAACCAAAATCGATCTCTGAAATCATGATCGATCTGTTGGTTAAACATACAAACCAATCAATCATCGATCAAATCGATTAATCGGACTAACACTAATGTAGCAGGTGTAATTTTAGCATATAACAATACCACCATAATGAGAGATCATTGGATGAAGTTTAGCCATATAGCGCATAACATTTGCTAAGAAAATAAAAGCAGTTTGTTTATTGAATGTCCAGTTGCAGTTGTATACCATGAGAACCGCAGAAGTTGTTTTGGTTGGCCTGACCACTAAGGAATAGATTAGATGAAATGACGAGGGTTTTATTGAGCACTCTTGTTGTTATTTAGATGACTGAGTTACATGTATGCTGTTTTTTCTTACAGAAAACAAACCCAGTCTGTCAGTGCAAGCGATGGGTCCATGTTCTAATGACTTCAGAAAACAGCTACATATATTGTGTCGACACCTGATCAAGTTACCAGATTTGGATGGTGAGTGAAGGAGAGCCAGCCTACTGCCTATGATGGGATGTTATGTCATACACTGATGAGAGTTAGCACTACATTTGTCTGCAAACCGACACACA
>CM067367.1:6903012-6957012 GCA_034401795.1 Chaetoderma sp. LZ-2023a
AAACCTTTTAGGTCGATAGGAAACCACACACACTTAATCCCTTATCAATACCACAGCTTGGAACGGTGGGTGAGGGGGAAGTTAATCTCTTGCTTTACCGTTATACATTTTTATGTAACTTTATACAATATATTTAGCATTTTAAACGAATCAGATCAAAATTCGTTCCACATATAACATTACAGATTTATTCTAAGTGTGAAACAGCCTTAAAATAAATAATTTAGGCCTAATTATTTCCAGTCTTCGATCTGTTGTGGCAGTTTTGGTTGCACTGTTAACTGGGTTAATTTCACACATCCAGGCTACGCCTTGAGATCAATGGATGGGACCGCTAAGTAGTGAGCGAATTTGAATCGGTCTACAATGGGGCAAATTAGTATTTAATATTACAGACCAAATAAAATCTGATATAATTGTTTCCAGTCTTCACGCTGGTTCTCGTTCAAAATCATGCAGTGTTATTTTATTAATTTGCATCGTCTACGCTAGCGGTGGGCGTGATAACAGCTGTCGGAATTCTGCAGTGTGAATTCTGATTGGCTCAAGTATGATACGGCTGCCAATCAGATTTCGCTCTGCTGAATTCCTGTCTGCGCAATGAAGTTAATGCGTATTCCTTGCTCAATCTTTTGACAGTTGTCGTGAGGTAAATATAACACAAAATACAACACAAGAACAGAAGAAAATCCTTTATTTTTCTTATTTGTGATGAATACGGTTAAGGGTGTCAAAGTGTGGAATTTCGTGTAGTAAATATGCGGAAATGGCAATCATGACGATCTCAATTTACGGTTTCAATGCAACAAACTTAATCAAAATAACTTGTAGACACCACCAATTTGAAATGTTATTCTATGTTTACGGCCTAACTCCACACCCCACCCAAATGACGATATATTGTGATACCGCGGTATTTTAATGAGATACCGATATCGTCATGCCTTGAGCAATATCGCCCAACACTACCTTCAAGAGAGGTTCTTATCTATACCCACGACTTAATAAATGCCAAACATTGTGATACACTAGATAATTATGACTCCAATGAATCGGTTTGGACAAGATGGATAAGACAGCAAAAGAAACAAGAGGCCCTTCAGCGGTTCTGGAAAAAGCCACTTTCGCTAAAACTAGGTCACCCAAGATGGCCGCCGAACCATTTGACCAATCAAGTTCCCCTGAACAAACTTGGTTGAGCTCTTTCCCTGGATCATTCATTTCAGATGGATTTTGGAAGCACCGAGATATTTGGTGAACAATAAGTTACATACTACAGATATATGCATATATGAACTTTGTCTTAAAACACTGTAAGACATATAAGACCAATTAAGATAACCTTTATCAGGACTCGGTATGGACAATGTTGGTGAGAAAAAGTGATTAAGTTCTACAAAGCGAAGCAGGAAGTTCATAGACAAAGCAAGAAGTCAGAAAAATTGAAAGCAGTTCGAGAGAAGGAAAAGAAAATCCAGAGCAACAATCAACAAGACATGTATCGTGAAAAACATAGAAGATAAATGTATGCGATGAGATGAGAAAATACAGAGAAAAATAAAGAAAAGACACCAGCGATCACCATTGAATCAAGGAAATTGTAAAAAGAAGACAGAAGAGGAAATCCAGGAAACAATGATGCCATAGGACATGTAGGACAAACTCCAGAAACAGAAAGCTTTGTTGAGCGGATATAGTTAAAGATATAGAGGAATTGAAACCAAAAGAAGCCATTCACTTAAATCAGCTGCATATCTATAAACTTATGCAGTCAACTATTACAAGTACATCTTTGTCAAGAAATGGTCAGCTATGTGGATGCCCAAGAAAGTACTTTAACATGAAACTGGGAATTCATACATACATGTACATTAAGAAGGATGTCCTGCATCTACTTTTCTGGCCAAGCTTCTGTAAGAAGATGATTCTGGTGTGATGGTGAAATTCATGGCTAGATGTGACAGCTAGTACATGTTCATGATTCGTACTGGTCATGGAAATCCTGGAAAGTCATGGAACTTGCAAATTTAAATTCCAGGCCAGGAATTTCAAACAAAGAAAGGTGTATGACCTCTGATACAAGTGGGCTGATGTTTAGGATGTTGTCTTGCAAACTAGAGAGGACACACTAATACTCGAAATTGAAAGATTGACTCAGCAGGACTTTGACAAAGTTAACAGGCATTTAGGCAAAAGCATCATGTATTTCAAATAAGTGGAAATTACAATCTATTTTGTTGATAGTACCACATGATAAATGTTTCAGGATTTCATTATTGTCAGCGATTGATATCAAGCACAAACTTAAATGGTTTCAATTTGCATTAGGATCTTTTTAGACATGTTAGAAAAGACCAAGTGCCAATTCTAAATCTCATTTTCGGTTGTGTCCGCAATGCTTGAAATTTGTTTGATAACTGTGCGATTACTAAATATAAGATTTCAATGTACCTTGTTTGTTAAGTAGGAAAACTTACATTTTATTCATTAGATATCTAAACTGTACATGTATATAAGACATATAGGATTTACATATACAGGGTTCCCACACCTTGGGGAGAATATTTTTCCATACCTTTTCCATACTTTTTCCAGACCAAATTAAAAATTTCCATAGCCATTTAAAGACATTCTAATAGCGGACATTTGGGGGGAAAAAACCTTTAAAAAATTTATTTTTAACATTTGAGGCTTTTAATTGGTTCTATTTTGTACATCATATCACAGTTAAACATGAGAAAACAATGTATAAGTAAATTTCATAATTAAACTAGCAAACCGTTTTAACACTACCCGCTCTGATGGTATTGTGTACCTGGTGTAATCCACAGCTGCCAATAGTTATCATCCGCTTCTGACTTTCATACTTTATGCCCTTTGAAAAGATATCATATGTCTTCCAATTGACATTGGGTCCATCCATTGACAGTTGGAACATGCCACGAAGACCTAACTTATCACAACATTCTTGGAGTTTTTCATGAATATCTGTTGCTGTGGCATGGCCCAGGAATTCTGATGTGTAGAATCGAGTGGAAATCTGATCTGCTTGCCAGAACCGAACATCCATTTGTTTAGACTGAAGATGTCCATTAAGGCTTTCGTTGAATAATAAAACATAATCCGTCTCAGCCTTCACCTTTGACAATAAAAGTGACTGAAAATATGATGCAATGCCAAAAGTAGAAAGATAAGCACACTTCGTCTCTCCACAAGAGAATTTCGAGGTGATCATACTATCTGGAAACATTATACGGAATAAATCTCCAACCTCCTCACAACTTTTGAATGAGAAGTGATTCTGTATGCCATTAAGGCACCAGTAAATCTCGGCTGAGAGGACTTCATTTCTTGCTACGAATGATCCTAACAAGGCTGATGGTGTAGAAACGACTATGGGTTGCTTGGGAGGAATGACTGCTGGAGTTCTGAGGCGGTAAATAAAACAATTCATTATATTATTCCTATATCAAATGATTTATCGCAAACACTACATCTGGCTCGATGACTTGAAGTGTCATCCGGTACAATCCAACCCTTATACTTCTCGTTAGTTTGCCACAAAACTGAATATTTACACTTTCCCATGATCGTGGTAGCATAAGAAATTCGAAAACTATACAACAAAATTTATCTCACTTTACTAACCTAATATATATACAAAATCATTTTCGCAATACTCACATGAATATTGATTATATCCAATTGATCAAACATATGAAAATCACGAGAATAAATAGTTATTTTCAGGATTCATGTTCAGACATGTATTACTCATGTTCCCGGTAATTGCGATGTACCAGAGTTTTCTACGCAGTTTATACAATCACAGCGGTTACCGGGACCCAAACCAAACTTGTTCAGACACGTATTGCTCACGCGCGAAATGTTCCCGGTAATCGCAATGTATTGGAGCTTGGCGGTTACCGGTACCCAATCCAGACTTGCGAAACCAGGAACAAGGAAGTGTTTGTTGACAAAATGGCTGCCGGAAAAAATTACAAATCCCGATATTTTAATTTTCCATACCTTTTCCATAGCGGTACGATGAAATATCAAATTTTCCATAGCTTTTCCAGCCCTGGAACTGGTTTTCTTAAATTTCCATACTTTTTCAAGACTTCCATACCTGCGTGGGAACCCTGCATATATGACTTGTTGCAAACACTGTTGCTATAATTTTTTTTAAAGTATTCATTTATGCATAATAGAGAAAGGCCTGATTCTGTTTCCTTCTTTATTTCACTTGAAACTGAAAAACACTGAGTTATGTTTCACTTACTTCTTAATCAGGGTTCATACACCTTCAGCAGAAGTAAATTCCATACCCTTTCCAGACTTTTTCCAGACTCAATTTCAAATTTTCCAGACCTCATTTTGGGACTTTCAATCAGACAAAAAACAAACACAGTTACTAAGTTCATCATATTATCATATATAAACTTTATAAAACAAGAATATCAAAACACAGCGTGCGCACTTTTGCCTGTGGAACTAAAGCAACCGCAGTAGTGGAAGACCCGAGGACAATAACAAACTGCATACATAAATAATTGTCACAAGAATGTCAAAGCACAGTGCGCGCACACACAGATATGAATTTCATTACAGCAGCACATTTTTTGCTGAATATTTTGAAAATAATTTGACTGGAAACTGTTGTTTCTTTAAGCAGCAATAGTTTCCAGTAGGGTTGCACGATTATTCACTTTTCATAATTGCGATCATTTAAGAAAAATAATCGCGATCATACGATTAATCATGAACTATATTAACTACGTCAATGCTGCTTAGAGAACGTTATTTTGCTACTGCAGAGTGTAAGATTATGGGTTAGGCACATGGGTATACATACATGGACAGAATACGCCAGTTGCTGATTGCAAACAAAGGAATGTATCAGGATTTTTCTAGATGGAAAACGGAAGGTACCGTATTTCGTTTAATTGTAGCCTATGCTCTAATAGAAGTCCACCCTATAACTTTGACATATGAGCTCCAATGATTTCTTAGCAGTTTCAAAACGGCAAAACTCTGTATTAGAAGCCCACCCCCTAACTCAGCAGATAATTTGTAAGAATAGCGTGTATAATAATAACAATCATGTCACAGGGTGTGTCTACTTCAGACCGATCTCTGCCCTGATACATTTCCGGCCCCTCTAGAAGTCAATACAGGCCTCGGATTTGTAGATCTCGACCACCTATTAGATTAATACTAATAGTAGCACACGCATGTTCAAGATATAATAAAGTTTATTCCACACTTTTGTAGTTAAAATGCGCTTAAAACAGGCGTGATTAAATAGCTTCCTTATAAAAATATTTTAAGACCAAATTTATGTACCAAACAAGTACGGGAGAAAATGTGCATCAATTTTGTAACGCCGATCAACATTAAATGATCTCTTTTGAGATGGGAGGCGGCGTGTTCTCGCGAGATATTATACGCTAACGGTACCCGTTATTCAGATCAGTGTAATACTCAGTTCCTATCGCGCAATGATAAAATATAGAAATTCCCGAGTTCCGAGTCCCCGATTCCAGAATATTTATATCCGAGTACTCGCTCTAAAATAAACTCTTCAATTGGAGACGAATCACGTGATTTGTATTTTTTTTCCTGATGCCATTTTATATCAAATTGTGGATTAATTTTGATGTATAAACGACCTTTATTAAAGGATATGCAATATTTAGGCTCTCAAATCAAATAATTTCACTTCCCCGGTGATGTTTTGAGGTATACATTAAACATAGGCGTAGGCGGTGAGAATTTTTAAGTGAGAAAATGCGTTGAATTTCCGTGGTATCAATTCTAGGACTTTTTTGGGGAAAACCGTTAACGCATACTTATTCAGAGAATGGGGACCGCGGGATAAGCGTGTGTGATTACAACAACAATGACAAATAGCGACCAAGTGAACAATCTTTATTCATCTAGAACTAATCATGAGTCAATACAAACAAATCAGTTATTTATTTAGTTTATTTAATCATTCACACATTCGGCTGATAGCCGGATGTTTGTTTCCATGCTTGGTAACGCGAGCAGAGTTTCACAAGCGTAAACGTGTCTTGACAAAAATTTCAACATGGCGATTATACGATTATTTCATTTTATAATCGTCCACGATCATTTTGAATTATATAATCGCGATTAATCGAATAATCAAAAAATCGTGCAACCCTAGTTTCCAGTCAAATTATTTTCAAAATATTCAACAGCTATCCTATCAAAACACACTATTAAAAGATCATATGAGTTATATTAATCTAATATAGCCAGAAATATCAACATACGCACAAACACACACAGTGTGTTATAATATTTAAGGCGTTTATATGCTAGTTCCCAATGCTAGGGTCTAGACTCACGCCTGGCCTTTATGGTTTCTGTTGAATTCTTGTGACGTCGGTTTGTGCATTAGCTTGTGTCTCTCTGTGTGTGTATTGGTCGTTGTCTCTCGATTTTGTCTCATGTTGCTGTTCTTGTCCATGGCTTTTCTGTTGCTTCTCATGCTTGGGCATGGGGGATGGGGAGGGCCTAACCTGGACCTAACGGGGTTGGGGAAGGGATGGGGTAGGTGCTGGGTCGGGGGGGGGGGGGGGGGGGGGGGGGGGGGGGGGGGGGGGGGGGGGGGGGGGGGGGGGGTAGGTGCGTGCGGTCTTATGACCCGATGTACCCAAGAGGGGGGGGGGGGGGGGGGTCAGACATACACAGGATTTCTCATTATAAAGGGACTTTTTGAGGGTATATAGCCCCAAAATCTAGATTGGGAACAGTATATTGTCTATGACTGGCTCTGGGAACCGTATATTGTCTAGGAGTGGCTCAGTGTTTTTCAGGATGCAAACCAGATATGAATTTCATTACTGCAGCACATTTTTTGTTGAATATTTTGAAAATAATTTGACTGGAAACTGTTGCAGCAATAGTTTCCAGTCAAATTATTTTCAAAATATTCAACAGCTATCATGCAAAGTTGAGCTTGAGACACCCACATTTATTTGTTGAGGGCCACCCCCACCTTTAGATAACAAGTTAAAGCTGGGAGTTTAATGATTAACACCCATTAAACATGATTAACAGATGCACACATTGCAGGGCTACTGGCATATTTCATACGGCCAATTCCTCTTTAATAACAAAAATAAATAGTAGCTAGTACATGCTTCTGCGTACTAGTCAATCAGGTCTCATGCTGACTAAGGACCAGGGTAGTTGAAGAGTTAGCTCCCCTGATGGTGTAGGTATCATAGCATCAGTGATACACTTTTGGAATTCTGGGTGTGCAAGCTGCATACCAATAAGATGACGTCAAGCAACAGTCTTCACTCCTTATTAGGATGCATGAAGGTACATAGCGACCAGCCTACTACTTCTGCAGAATCGCATGATTATTTCAGCCAATCAAGTTAGATTATACCATACATGTAATTGGTCAAAGAATGTAGCCATGTTAGTTGATAGCGGAATCGCCCAGTTCATTCCGTTCTGGATGCCAGTCTCTGAACAGCTAAGTTCTAACTTTTGGGGGACTCTCATGACCAGTTAACTTGCGCAGAGGTCATTTATGATTGGCATTGAAACAATTTCACTCATAAGTTATTCTATCACAAGTTAGTTTGTCACGTTGCAGCTAGGATGGATAATGTTAAACGGAATCCCCTAGCGTACGCCTCAATTACAAGTCCTAACTGGCCACTCGTTTTGGGCAGTATCCTCCAAAAGTTGACAGTATAATTGAGTACAAATATTAATTACTGACTTTAGCATAGAATAGAAAGTACATAATGCAGTATCAATACTCTGATCTATTGTATATGTTTATTATTTAAATTTTGCTAACCAATCATTACCATGGCTTAATGCAGTGTACACACAGGGTAACCGTTAGTTACCTGGGGTCAAATCAAGTGCCATGTACACACTGAGTAACCGTTTGTTACCGTGCTTAAATACAGAGCATACATTAATACAGAAGATTGTATTAAGTGTATTTATACATAAGTGGTAATCGCGTGTTACCAGGCGGCAAATGCCACGCAAACACATGGTAATCGCTAGTTACTATGTATCAAATCAATGAAATGCACACTCAAGGTCTTAGTCACTCAATTATCAAGGATGCCTAACAATGTTAGGTAACCAGGACATAGGATTGTTAACCAGGACATAGGATATAAGTGCAGGAGCTTCAATCCATGTCCTTTTATGCCAAAATAAATATGTAATTCATATCCATGTGTTGTGTTATCTGTGCATGTGTTAACTGCACATATACAGACACTAATTTAATTTTAATTTACCATAGCTGATCATATCGCCATAGCAACAGGAGGAATCCTCATTATTTTCACTTGATAATGCAGCAACATAAGAGGCCTCGCGATACGAAAGAGCTGTCGGACAGTCAATAATATTTTACCGTGACTCTGCGCAAAGTTGGGATCATCTAACATTGGGCGATATAAAATTGCCACGCTTCTAAATGATCACCATAGCAACAGGAATTCATTATTTTCACTCGATGACGAGTCAACACAAGAGGCCTCCCTATACGAGGACAAAGTTGGGATCATCAAACGTTGGGCGATATAAAATTGCTACGCTTCTAAATGATTCTGGTACTATCAATGTGATATGTAAAATATTCTTACCGTGAACCAAAGAAATCCGTAACTTTCAGCGCTGGCTTTAGACGAACTTCTGTCAGTGTCTCATGTTTTTTCCCCGGCATGTGGCTAACAAGAGCTGCTTCGCCCATATTCCTGATGTCAAACGACTTACTACTAACACTACATTTGGCACGTGAGTTTGATGTGTTGTCCGGTAAAATCCAATCCTTATATTTATCAATAGTTTCCCAAACACTAACATATTTGCACTTTCCCATCTTTACTGTATCACAAAAAACGGCAATCTCACAAATTATTTCATTGTTTTGGCTTCTAACACTCTGTACTATCTGACAGACGACTGACGATTCACTCATTTTTATTGCGTTGTACTTGAACATGTTCAGAACCCGTATTGCTCAACAACCGCGAGATGTTCCCGGTAATAGGCGGCTTTCTATTGCAAGACGAGACCGGGACCCAATCGAATTAGATTCTGGTAAAGGAAAAGGCTCTCCTAATTTTCCATACTTTTTCCAGACTTCCATACATGCGTACGAACCCTGGTTAATGACACTGATAAGCTAATTTTTTATTCTTTAAATTATTTGAAACTTGTTGTGTGCATGTGCAATTCTTTAGTGTCCGCAACTGATAGCAATTGTATTTGTTATCGCCATACGGTCAAATAAATTTTGCCTAGATATTTTAAAGTCAGATCTATAGTATAGCATTCAATAATATACTTTATATTCCCATTACATCTGCTAGGTGTATTAGAGGATATTATAATTTTAACAATAATTGCTATAACCATGCACATATATTATGCTATTGTGAGGTCACAGCAATTCCAGAGACTATATTGTAAAATACTGTTTAATTCTAATGCACAAATTTTCATATACACCACAGCTTACAACTTCACAAATGAAAATGCTATTTGTCAATGAGTTTGATGAAGATGTATCAATAGAGAGTTGATTGAAATATGGAATTGGAATCGGGTAGCTGTAGTGTACGCAACATTTTGTTAATCTTTGGGAGCGCGACTTCAAATTTAGACTAGAAATTATTAGTTATACCATACCCTTAACCATGTATTAAATATTGTTTACTGAGTACAATACATGTTTACAAATTAGTACAGTGAACATATATGGGGTTAAAATATTGAACTATTAAAAATAGCTTAGACATACTATTGTATCAATGAACATGTTTTAACCCATTTATACTGTGCTTAGTTTTTGCTTAAAATTTTTAAATCAAAACAACCACTCAACGACACAATGGCCTTGCACATGTTATAAAGCATTGTAGGACATAATCCTCACTGAATTTGTATTACATTATAATTATTACATAGCAGGGTTGGGTTTTGGACCGTCCAAAACTAATTTTGAACAGACTTTGTCCAAAACCTGTCTTAAAGGGTTTAAACCAGTCCAAAACTAATTTCAGCATATTTGCATATGTAGCGTAGAGTAATTTCAGTGGTGAAGGGTTAGCTGTACTTGGATTAGTTAACTATAATAGCAATTAAAGGCTCATTCACTTGTAGGCGTTACGACATAACATCTACTGAAGTGACTGCTGGTCATGCAAGTTATCTGAACTTAGATCTGATCCCCCCCCTCACAGAGCCTATTGTTAATACCTCCAGCCATCTTCCACACTCCAAGGCATAGACATCATAGTTGAATAATTACAGCCTGTAGTTAACTCTTTCAATAATAATGAATGACCAGAAATGGCAAATTCCTTACAAGTTAACAGATTTTCTTTTGAATATTTAGACAGTAATTTGCCTGGAAGCTGTTGCTGCCTGAGGCAGCAACAGCTTCTAGTCAAGTTATTTTCTAAATATTCAACAGTTTTCCTATTATACAATCTGACTGAAAGTAGTTGCTATCTTATTAAAGGATTTTACTGCAGTTACATGCTCTAAGATGATGAGTTCTGGAGTCTGTGTCTCATGCTTCTGATAGTGGGCTTTCAATCTTGCTACTTTATTTACAAGTTTGTAATCACATTCTGTACACTTAGCAAATGATTTTCCATTACTCTGAACTTCTAAGAAATGCTTCCAAATTGGATCCTTAGGCCTACCACCCTTAAAATACATCTTTGATCAAATATTTCAAATAACATCAAAAGTTAATATTATACTGAGAGAACATCCAGACAGGAACTAAACAGATGAACTTAATTAAGAAGATTTACTTGATAACTGATTTCTAATAGAAAGGGGAGTAGAATTATATAGTGATGAAATAAGCTGATAATTGTATTAATTGTCAGACTAGAGGTTAGTCACTGTATGCTAGTTGTGTAAACATGTATCAGAGGAATATTGTAGTATAAACATAGCCATGATAGCTGTCAAAAAGCAATGAGAAAACTTAACTAGCAGGGCTAAGTCAGCTAATAGTAGTAAAAACATCTTAACAGACTTACTGTCACTTACATGTATGAGCTGTGATCTTATGATCAGTGTATATATGTGTTGGCAATTTTAAAGCAGGTAGACAGGTACTTAATGTTTAGACATGATACATGCACTATCAGTAGATTCAGTTGTATGTCTTCTAGGTTTTAATCCCTGAATCACAGTCTAGTCTCAATTATAAGGAAAACACCCTGCTGAATATTTTTGAAACTAATTTGACTGGTAGTAACAGGTTTTAATCAACTTAAAATATAATTTAAGCTTATGGAGAACTATTTTTGACCAGGATTTTAGGTTTTGGATAGTTTTGGACACTTTTCAGGTGTCCAAAACCGATTTTGAGCGGACGGTTTAAACCATGGTTTAAACCACTAGTGTCCAAAACATACCAATCCTGTTACATAGTATAGCGGTATAATAATGGCTTGGGTTTTAATTGTGCAGTGTCCGCAACAGCGATATTTATTCAAACGAATCATTAATTGTTGAAACTTAATGAATAATTGATATAAGTACACCAAATTTTGAGCACACTATCTCTGATAGATGCTCTTCCCCTAGCAACATAATAAATAACTGTTCCATAGTTTATTTTTTTGCAAAAATGCAAACTCTATGGCACCCTGATTGCGTCCAATACGATAGTTAAGAAACATGTTGCAAATAAATTCATAACATGTCTAAAACCATTTCTAATTTGTATAAAAATCAAGTTGTTACTAAAGTACTTTTTATGAATAGAGGAAGTCAATGAGAGAAATATAATTAACCACTTTCATTCTGTATGCCTGTTGATAGTAATTTAATTCAATAAATTTAATAAATCCTGAAGACTATTTTCAAAACAATCCAATCAAATTGGTTTCAAAATATTCAACAGCTTACCTGTAGAATTGCTTTTATACCACATTGCCAAACTATAGCTGGAGCCTCTATGACTGAGCGTATATACCGAGGCAGTCACACTAGGATTTTTCTGATTGGTTGAAAAGTAAATCATGACAGCCATCATAGGGTGTAGAAATGTACCAACATTTAACTACTAAATCCTGAATATCTTTCCTTAGCGGCGTGATAAAAAGCTTAAAATTACCTGGATAGTTTATGACCGGCGTGTTAGATCACCTGGACAGCTTTCAAGAGATGGAATTAGTTATCCTTTAATTGTTTTGATTGTTAATAGGGCTATTCTTCTCTGGACTAGAGTGTACAGGAATTATCATGCTGGATTTCACAACGTTCTGGTGGTCACAATTATCAGCATTATATGTAAAATCACTGGTATAATATAATTTTCTATATCTGGTTAGCACCATAACAGTTATATGAGTGAATTTCTGTATTTGTGTTAAAGCCCTGCTAGTGAGCTGGGTAAATTACCCTTTTAAAAAATCCCTTAAAATTGTATTATATAGCTTCAGTTTTCCAATGTCTTCAAGTTTTAGTAATTTTTCTACTTTGTATATATCTTGGCCCCGTCCTGTTTGGGAGAAGAGTTTAATAGCATTCTTTTGAAGTGATTTTGGGTCTTCCTAATTTTTTGTTGTGTGTATTCGTTCAAACAGTGTTGCAACTTGCAATATGTGATTTGTGAGAGAACGTTCTTTGCCACCCTAGATGTCACTCAATGTGCTTCTGCCAAGTCATATCCATGCATTTCCTGCCTGAACGTGTTTTGGATCTCAATATACAATTATGAATTTATGACCTAAGTGTTTACCTGAACTCGTACTTTTTAAAATTATAGTAAGTTATTTTATTTAGTCTTATAGCTCTGGTACTTGAAAGGGGACATAACTCCATCAAAAAATGACGCAAATGCCTGAAACTCGAACTTGGTCTGTACTTTCTCATAATTAAGTAATGTACCAACTCTCAGTTGAATATCTTGAGAGACTGCGAGAAAAAGGGCGGAAAACTAATATTTTTCATATTTCATAGGTCGAAAGGGGACATAACGCCATCAAAAATGTATGTATACGCCTGAAACTCGAACTAGGTCTGTAACTTCTCATAACAAAGCAATGTAGCAATTCTCAGTATAATATCTTGAAAGACTGCGAATAAAGTGCGGAAAACTAATAATTTTCGCATTGCATAAGTCGAAAGGGGTATAACTCCATGAAAAATTGACGAAAATGTCTGAACCTCGAACTTGCTCTGTAACTCCTTATACTAAAGCGATGCACCGATTTTCGCTTAAAAAATCCTGAGCGGAAAGCTGATATTATAGTCCCTCCGGTTTTACCGGTAGGGGACTAATAAGGTGTCCACAATCACAATGGCCACATGATGGAGAACAACACAGTTAGACAGTGTGTGATATGGAAGGACTGACGCATGACCAGCCCTACTTTACAAACTCACCAATGATACGGTAGCAATAAGCAAAGAGGGAGGCCTTATTCCACCTAGATGCTCGAGTCATAATATGCATGAAGAGTTACCAAATTCCACCATGGTCGAATGACTACAGGAAAGAATCCTTCCCTCGCACCATCTGGGAATCGAATGCTCTGCCACCCGGCAACTGGGATAGTGTCAGCCACGACTCTTGATGCCTTCAATGCCCAAGTGTCGTCACGAAACTAAACTGACACTCCGTTTTTTAATCAGTTTTTCGTAACTCCCTCTTTGGAGCATATGGGGCAGAATAATCACGATTCAAGATTATTTATTTTATGCTCAATATATAGGATATATACATCAGTCGCGCAGTCGATCAAAGGCAGAGCCTATGAATCGATGGAAACCCGCAACCCCCCCCCCTCCCCCTAACCATAAAACAAGACATTACAATATATGAGGTGACAGATGATACAAACATCTGTAATATAATAATAACGCTTGTATATACATAAACACAGAATGGTACAACATATTTTGTGTACCATTTTGTTATGATTGTCCTAGAGTGTTCCACATATAGACAATCTTCATAATGTTTTGTAATTGTCTTCCATCTAGGATATTTACTGTAGATACAGGATTTTTAATATGGTACATTGGGAGTGGGGTGGGATATACTTCATCAACACATTGATGGTGGTTATTAACCGGCAGAAGAAAGACTTCGGAGGATATATTAGTAAAGGTCGACCTCATTGATGGTGGCCATTAACCGGCAGAAGCAGAGACTTCGGAGGATAGATTGGTAAAGGGTGACCTCACCAAACAATCTACGGGATAGTTGAAACATCAATCAGTTAGACGAGATGGCAACACATTACAAAACACGGAAAATACAGATACACGAACAACATATGGGGATGAATTTGATGATGTCATTGATGATGATGATGAAATTTATACATTACATACTTGCAAACAAGTGCATCGTTGAGAAGAAAGTGCTGCATGTACCAATCGTTCGCTGTGCACACTAATTGCAATACATCGATGAGCCATTATTCAATTTAAGCATGTAGTGTTGTCTTCTAAGGGTAACAGACTACCATCTTAAAACGATAATTTTACAACGACGAAAACTGGTATTTCTGATATTTCATCAGGTTCTTCTTTGTCTTCTGTATGGCTCTCGTTTGTTAGGAGAACCGGTTTCTAAAAAAACGGGCTGTGACGCAAATAACGGCTGCATTCTCATCTGTTTACCAGCCCAAAAAGGAGCAATCAGAATTGTCACTTTTATGTAGAATTACAACTCTGTGCTTGTATGATGAAGTGACACGAGCATACGAGCATACAAAAGCAGACTAGGGTAGCGATGAACACAATGCGTGTGCGTGCATGCGTACGTGGGTGCGTGCGTACACGTGTTGGTGCGTGTGTGTGTGTGCATGTGTGTGTGCGCGTGTGCAGGCATGCATGTGCTTGCGTGTGCGTGCATGTGCGTGTGTGTGCATGCGTGTGCATGCGTCTGTGCGTGTGTGCGTGTGCGTGTGCGTGTGCGTGTGCGTGTGTGTGTGCGGGGTTTTGTACTCCAGGTGTGGTTAATAGTAAGGCAGTGGATGTTATCTACCTCGATTTTGCTAAGGCATTTGACACTGCGAAAGTAGCCGGAGGAATAGGTGTCATACAAAGATTAGAACCTTATATGACACATGACACAGTTAAAACGTTGTACAGCACCTTAATCTTTCCGCACCTCAGGCACTGCAATGCTGTTTGGACTAACAACTACAAAAACAAAATATCTAAAATTCAAAGCCTCCAAAAAATTAGCATTAAATTATTTTCTCGACCAGCAGTGGGCCAAGACATGTCTAAAGTGGAAAAACTACTCAAACTTACTGACATAGGTAAATCCCAAATGCTAACTATTGTGAAAGACTTCCATCACAACACCATATCCAAATCCATAGCCCTCTACTATGTGAACAATATTAACATCCACCAACATAACACTGGAAGCACCACCACCACCACCACCACCACCACCACCACCACCACCACCACCACCACCACAACCACCACCACCACCACCACCACCACCACCACCACCACCACCACCACCACCACCACCACTACTACTACTACTACTACTACTACTACTACTACTACTACTACTACTACTACTTCTACTACTACTACTACTACTACTACTACTACTACTACTACTACTACTACTACTACTACTACTACTACTACTACTACTACTGACAATACTACCTATCCAATCCAATCCACCCACTATGACTGGATGTTTCCAAGTGCTAACAACTATTAATTGTTTTCAGTCACCATAGAACCAAGCTACTGGATGAGCAGGAAAATGAGCACCATGCCCCTCCCCTCCCTCCCTTCCCACCCTTGAACAAGGATGCTCCCCCACTAGCCAGCATCCTGTAAACATCTTATCAATCACACAATTACAGTACATAATTACGTGACATATTTTCAAACAATAACAGTAGCTTGTTGTTAGAATAATTTTAAACATGATGTGAGAAATGTTCTCTTGTGTATTTTGAATGTGAGTGGATTGGAAGACATTACTGCCTATACCAACAGTGGCTTCCAATTCAATTATGTTCAACACATTCAACAGAATGTGTTTATATTACCGTGGAGATGTCCTGGTTATTTTTTAGATGAACTGTATAATCAAAGTCAACCACAAATATAAATGTTTATTTGTTGTATTGTAACATCACCACTACTACTACTACTACTACTACTACTACTACTACTACTACTACTACTACTACTACTACTACTACTACTACTACTACTACTACTACTACTACATCATAGACATGTATTTTTTTTGTATTTAACTTGTCTACGTCTTGTGATTGTAAGGTACTTAGCTGTCCAGTTCATTTGCAGTTAATATATAACATACATAATTGGAATTAATACAAATAATAAAACATGTGCTTAACTTAGAACGTGCAAATGCAATGTCTGAACTGTAGTTTGATATGTAACTGTCTTGTTTAATTTATTTATATAGATATATGTATATATGTGTCAGGTGGTCGCGAATACAATTGGCATTGCTTTCGGCAGACAACCTAGTTGAATCCATGACTTATATATATAAGTCTATATATGCTCTACCACCAAACTGGCACCCAGAGGACAAAAATCCTCTTTCACATGACTGGCTTACAACCACCAGTCTCACAACCACATATATATATGTATTATCGACTTCTACAATACGGGAGGACAATAAGCGTGTACGCCTAGCGGCATGCCGGCATATAATTTATTTTTTTATCATAATAATGGTCCCATTTTAGGGAATTAGTTTTATTTAAAAGCGAGAACAGAAACACGCTACATCACGCCACGTGCCGTAATAAGCCGGTTCTGCGTGGCGCCAAGGACGTGTAAGTCAGATCTGCTCGCTTTCCCCTGATTTTGTAAAACTATTAGGGGAAGGCGTGAAATAACACTCCTTCTATTTCTTAAACTTTGATTGCTTAGTCGTTTTAACGCGATGGCTTCAATTTCCGTTAGTTTACTTTGTTGATCATCAATTCACAGGTCGGATAGCAGCAGCAGCAGCCGCCGTAGTAGTAGTAGTAGTAGTAGTAGTAGTAGTAGTAGTAGCAGCAGCAGCAGCAGCAACAGGCAGCAGCAGTGGCACCAGCAGTAGTAGTAGTAGATCCCGCCGCCACCACTGACGCAATTGCTCGTACTGCCACCGTTATCGGCGGCAGCAGCAGCAGCAGCAGCAGCAGCAGCAGTAGTAGTAGTAGTAGTAGTAGTAGTAGTAGTAGTAGTAGTAGTAGTAGTAGTAGTAGTAGTAGTAGTAGTTTTTATTATTGTCAAGCATTAGTTTTATAAACCCTGTCTTTGACGACGCACTGTCACTATAGGACTTTCATTCATCATCTTCAATGTAATTTTACCTTTTTTCGGCCCAAGTGGGCTTCGAACCTGGCAATTCTATGGCACCTTTTGCCTAGCATTCGGGAAGCGAGTGCTCTACCACCAAACTGGCACCCAGAGGACAAAAATCCTCTTTCACCTGACTGGCTTACAACCACCAGTCTCACAACCACACGAATTGACTGGACTTTTTATGGTGTACAGTCCAGATATTCTCACTTTTACATTGTTGAGATCCCTCCTGCTAGCTCACCAGGCACTCGCAAGTATGTAGTTTGTAGATGCCATTGCAAAGCAAGAAACGCAAAACAAGGCACTAAAGCTATATAGGCCTACGGGTTGTTAAAAAACGAGAGAACACGACATACCAATCGACCTACAAGCGGTATTATTTAACACCATGATAACAGCGATCCTGTTATTTGCCTCAGAAATATGGGGGTTTGAAAATTATGCTCGTCTAGAAACGTGTATGATAAAAATACGCGTTATCAGTATGGCAGCTGCTGCTGCCGCTGTTGCTGGTGATTGTGGTGGCGGTGGCGGTAGCAGTGTTGTTGTTGATGTTGGTGGTGGTGGTGGTGGGGTGGGGTTGGGGGTGGGTGGGGGGGGGGGTGATTGTCGTGGTGTGGTGTTGCTGTTGGTGATTGTGTAAGTGGTTATATGATTAAACGCACTGGCTCAGGATCTCCCAAGGTTGGGAGATATTTTTTATTTATTTTATTGTCTGAGATTTGTTATGTTTGTTTGATAGAGGCGGTATGGCCTATAAAATATGAATAATATATATCATTCATTCTGAAGGTTTTTGAAGAGTTAATTTCGAATTAACCAAGATGTCACGTAGATTGGAGTTTTTCTTAAAGGCTATCACTGGACGCAAATTGAGAGGTTTTTTCATTTTATCCTGCAATTTATGATATTCATCTTTCAAAATTTCAGAAATTTCAACATTTTTTCGATTGTATGTTAAACTGAATGGAATAATTTCACGTTGATCAGCAAGACCAGGGTCCACGTTTATGCCACTCGGCCATTTTGTTTTCAGTTGCTTAATCCAAAATGATTCTCGAAGTTTTCTTTGTTTATCAGTTTCTTCGGCCGTAGCAGAAAGAGGCAGTTTTCAAAGTGTCTATCGACAGAATGACCAGGAAGATTGAAATGTTGAGCTACGTTGGTGTCCTCGTCGTGTCTAATATCGCAAAGGTGTCTAGTTGCTCGCCATCTGAAAGGGCATTTTGTTTCACCGACATACTGCTTTTGGCATAATTTGCAAGATATTAAATAGATAACATTTTTAGAATCGCAATCTAAATTAGACTGAAGTTGGAATTTGCTTTTGTTCTGATAACTGACAAATGTTTTCTGATTAGGTAGATAGAGGTCTAATTTACACCTCTTCTTTCCACATTTCTGAGATTGTCCTAAGCCTATAATCAGACGATTGTGACGAATTTTGGTAGGCTTTTGATCGGCAGCCTTATCAGTAATAGTTTCCAAATCATGTAAAGTTTCTGATTTTATTTTGCGCAAAAATCGTGTTGAATATCCCCTCGGTTTGAGGGCTTTAAATAAGGTGGAACACGCAGATTCAAAATTCTTTCTATCACTAGAATTTCGGTGAAATCGGATAATCTGTGATTTGACAATACCTTTAAAAGTATGAGGTGGATGGAAAGATTTCTTATGCAGTAGTTGATGGGAATCGGTGGGCTTAAAGAATACTTTGTAATCAAGAAACCCACTGGTGTTATAATTTACACCTTTGTAGAGAGTAACGTCTAAAAAGTCTACGGACGACTGGTCGATGTTGGCTTTAAGTTTGATGTTAGGATCGTGATTGTTCAAAATAGTGAAAAATTCATCAAACTCTTCCCTCGAATGATTCCAGATCATAAAAATATCATCGAGGTACCGGCGGTAAAATAAGGGCTGCTTAGGACATTTGTTAAGCGCATCTTCTTCCCACTCAGCTACATAGATGTTGGCAAAACTAGGACTAAAACGTTTACCCATAGCGCATCCACAGATTTGTTGGTAGATTTCGCCAGCGAATTCGAAATCATTGCCCTTTAAACTCAGCTCCAGGAGAGCTAATATTTCGCTAGTGGGCCTATTGTTATCAGGATATTTATCAAATGCCCTGCGAACAGAAGTCAAACCCCTTTCGATGTCAATGTGTGTGTACATAGCATCGATGTCGAGGGTTATCAAGAGTGAGTTTGGAGGAACAGAAATTTTGGAGACCTCGGATAGGAAATCCTCAGTGTTGTTCAAAAAGCTGAAATGTCTATTCGCAATTGGTTGTAGGTGGTAATCAATAATTTCACTAATTCGATAAGATTCAGAGCCGCAATCAGAGATAATAGGTCGACCCGGTGGTATCATAGGGTCGGACCATGACTCAATAGGTTTATGAATTTTTGGCAAAAGGTAAAACGTACGTGGATTTGAATCTCGTTTAGCAGTAAGGTATTTAAACTGCTTTTTCGTTATGGCCTTGTTGTCAGCCATTTCTTGAAGGATTCCATTAAATTTATCACAATTATTTTGCCAGAGTGGTTAGTCTAATTTGCTGTAGTGTTTCAGATTACCGAGTTGTCGATGCGCTTCACGAATATAATTATCCTTACGCATTATTACAGTAGCAGATCCCTTGTCAGCAGGCTTTATAACGATGTCATTGTTTTTACGCAAACCTGTTAAGGCTAAACGTTCTTGATATGACAAATTTTGATGATTTTTAGGAAATTCTAAATTTTCAACACGCTCCTTGATAGCTTTTATACTATCAGGGATCGCAGGGTCAACCAACTTCGAGTTAGGTGCCCATCCAGTTTTTTCAACAAAAGGTAGAAAGTTGTTTTTCTTGGAATTTCGAAAAAAGTCTGCTAATTTTACACGGTGAGAAAATTCTTCAATTTCCCATAAGCCATTATCTAAAAGAGCATCTATGTCGACTTTAGGCTGTGGTGTTGGTACATATGTTAGACCAAGATTTAGCAACGATCTTTCTGCTTCAGACAATGTAGAACCAGTTAGGTTAATGATATTCCCACCTAGGCCAATTTCTGGGTGGTTAGTACCCTGACCCGTAGTTAGTTTAAATTAAGGTGCGATAACCAACTATTATACATCCTATTTGCAGTGCACTCAGTCCAGTGGATGTTGTCCTCAACCACCTGAAATTCAGACACGGGGAGGCTGGGCAGCATAGGGACCTTGGCCCTTAAGGCCTCTACACGGCTGTTAACGAATTGTATGTTTCGTTTCTGGGTTGTAGTCAGGTGCTTCGAATAATTTAGTTTGGCAAAGTGAACTTTAGCCTTTGGAAATTTTGAACGCATGGTACTAAACAGATTCTCAATTCTTTGGGAGGTGTCATGCTGAAGTTCGTCCTTATCATTAATTCCGATGTTAAGGATGATACGCTGAGGTTGGAAGACCTCATTGTGTTTTCTAACCATATTCCTAATGTGGTTTATCTTAGCACCTGGATAGATTGCTACCTGCATATCTGGATGAGGTGTCTGATTGATACGAGCTAAATTTGAAGACCCAATCAGCAGAATCTTCTTGTTCAGAGTAGGAAGGCGCCATTCATTCTTATTATCCACCACGAACCGAAACTTGTAGAAAGACCTATGCTCTTTGGGTGTATCCCTAGGCGTAGGTTTGGGCTTAGGTGTGGGCGTAAATTTAGGTTGTGGTGGCTTGGACCTCGGCGTCGACGATCTGGTCTTTTGACCAGGTCGGTCAGTAGCTGCTCTCTGTGGAAGTGGAGGAAACTCGACTGGGGACAGTGGCGAGACCGGAAGAGGGATCTGACTAGGATCCACATGAACGGACACTGACGGTGACCATGCTGGCAGTGGAATCAGGAGCGGATCCACCACAGGAGACTGCAGGGGGAACGCTGGTGAGCTCTGGTTATTCACCCGCTTAACTACTGGGGAACTCTCAGTGGGTGACCTATTCCGTTTCCGATTTGATTGTGGGATGACTGGTACGGTCAAGGCTGACCTTGCAGTCAGTGTGCCTGGTAGGGCCACAGAGGGCCCTGCAGTTGATGTTCCTGGTAAGGTCACAGGTGACCCTACAGGGGGTGTTGTACTATGGCAGGTTCTAAAATGTGGATCAAAAGGTCTAATGAAATCATAAAACTGATCAATTGATGAAGAATGAAACTTCCTGCCATAGTTATTTCGGGCCCAATTTATTGCTGTGGTCTTCGCTCTACCTAATTCTAAATTTGGTTTGGACTGAGCTTCGATGAGGAGCGACATAAGACGACCAAGCTGGAAATTATAGTGACTAATGTTAACCTGGAGTAAAGATATGGCCCATTTCAAATTTGCTGCTAAGATGTCCTTACGGACCTCGGCGTTTGGCATCGCTGGTTTACAGAAGAAATTCTGTCTCTCTAACTCTGACACTTTCCAGCTCAATCCAGGAGGCAAACTGCCCCTACGTACATGAGCATTCAAGATGCCAAGGTGGTGAAAGCATTGTATAATCATGTAGTAACACTTGGTTAGTGCAGCCTGGGCAGATGGCGGGCGACTGTCGTTAGACCTCCTGTCATCCCGTCTTCTACTCTTGCTAACTCCAGCCATAATGTTACTAGTTAGATAATTCAATGCTTCTGCCACTAAAATCTACAAGAATACCAAAAAATTGAGGGGACCTAATGGAATCGTGAACCAAGGGAAGTCTATCGAATTACAAGCCTAACAAAATCTACAAGCGCATCAAAAATATATCGCTGAAAAAGGAGGTTATGATTAAGCATGTTAATATTTTAATAATTCGTATAAACTATCAAAGGATAATTGTGTATATTACCAATAATCCTATGCACCGTCGTGAAGTGGGCGACCGGTTTCGACAAGGTTTGTCAGCTTCAGGCCACAGAACAAATCTGCCTGTCCACCAAAAATCTGTCTATTTATTAGAATTGATGGCCTTATGGATGTGGCTTAGATTAGTATTCAATTGTACTTTGAAAATTTTAAATTGTATTCACATTAAAGAGTTGGACTGCCACAGATGTTTAAAAACTATTGTCTAAATCCATTGACGTTGATTGAGTTCTCTAAGGTTTCTGAGTGGGCTTCCAGTAATACTCTCATGAATGAGTGGCGGTTGATCAAAGAGATCAAGCCATGCATATTAACCCAGTGAGCTCGATTCTGTTTGTTCAGAAGGTATCCCTTTCTGAACGAGGTTCTATTATCGGTCTGTTGATTGATCAAAGGGATCACTCACCGGTCATTAATCATTTGAACAGTGAACTCTATTTTCAAAAGGTGTTGTTGGACTTTGTTTTCAAGTCTTTTGAAGTCGAATTTAGGAAAGAACATTTTTTAATTTCCAACAATTAAATAATTGTCTATAGAATTTAGACTAGTAGGATTCAAGTGTTTAAGTTTTGTGAAAGATTTAATGAGCAATGTGAATTTCGAGTTCCTTCCATCCATCCATCCATCCATCCATCCATCCATCCATCCACCCACCCACCCATCCACCCACCCATCCATCGACCCACCCATCCATCAATCCATCCATCCATCAATCCATTCAGTTAATGAAGGAAGGAGTGACAGAAGGAAGACAAATGAAGAAAGGATGGATGAAGTAAGGAAGGAAGAATGGAGGGAGGGAGGGAGGGATGGCGGGAGGGAATGAGGGTGGGACGGGGGGGGGGGTGCGAGGATCGATGAAGGAGGGAGGAAGGAAGGAAGGAAGGAAGGAAGGAAGGAAGGAAGGAAGGATGGATGGATGGATGGATGGATGGATGGAAGGGAGTGAGGGTGGGACAGATGGTGCGAGGATCGAGGAAGGAGGGAGGGATTGAGGAAGGAAGGAAGGAAGGAATGAAGAAGAATGGAGGGAGGGAGGAGGGAGAAGGGAGGAAGGAAGGACAGAATGAAGGAAGGACAGACGGATGGACGGAAGGGCGGGAATGAGGGAGGGAGGAAGGATGGATGGATTGAGGAAGGAAGGAAGGAAGGAAGGAAGGAGGAAGGAAGAATGGAGGGAGGGAGGGATGGAGGGAGGGATGGAGGGCGGGAGGGAGGGAGGGAGGGAGGGAGGGAGAAGGAATGAAGGATGCCTAGCATTCGGGAAGCGAGTGCTCTACCACCAAACTGGCACCCAGAGGACAAAAACCCTCTTTCACCTGACTGGCTTACAACCACCAGTCTCACAACCACACGAATTGACTGGACTTTTTATGGTGTACAGTCCAGATATTCTCACTTTTACATTGTTGAGATCCCTCCTGCTAGCTCACCAGGCACTCGCAAGTGTGTAGTTTGTAGATGCCATTGCAAAGCAAGAAACGCAAAACAAGGCACTAAAGCTATATAGGCCTACGGGTTGTTAAAAAACGAGAGAACACGACATACCAATCGACCTACAAGCGGTATCATTTAACACCATGATAACAGCGATCCTGTTATTTGCCTCAGAAATATGGGGGTTTGAAAATTATGCTCATCTAGAAACGTGTATGATAAGAATACGCGTTATCAGTATGGCAGCTGCTGCTGCCGCTGTTGCTGGTGATTGTGGTGGCGGTGGCGGTAGCAGTGTTGTTGTTGATGTTGGTGGTGGTGGTGGGGTGGGGTTGGGGGTGGGGGGGGGGGGGGAGTGTCGTGGTGTGGTGTTGCTGTTGGTGATTGTGTAAGTGGTTATATGTCCAGATAAGTGGTGGTTATGGTGGTGGTGGCGGCGGTGGCAGTGATGCTGTTGGTGGTGGTCGTGGTGGTGGTGTTGTTGGTGGTGGTGGTGGTGGTTGTGGTGGTGGCGGCCGTGGCAGTGTTGCTGGTGGTGGTGGTGGTGGTTGTCGTGGTGGTGGTGGTGGTGGTGGTGGTGGTGGTGGTGGTGGTGGTGGTGGTGGGATTGGTGATAGTGATTGAGTAGGTGGTGGTGGTGGTGGTAGTTGTGATGGGCACGAAGGCAGTGTTGTTGTTGCTGTTGTTGGTGGTGGTGGTGGTGGCTATAGTGGTTGTGGTGGCGATGACGGTCTGATGATGATGACGATGAATTTTTTTACATGAGGCTGGGCCGTGTTGCTTTATATTACCCTCGCCCCATAAGGGGAAGAGGCTATTGCGAACAGGCACGCGTGCGTGCGTGCGTGCGTGCGTGCGTGCGTGCGTGCGTGCGTGCGTGCGTGCGTGCGTGCGTGCGCGCGTCTCCGACCGCACTTGCATCTAAAAAAACTACTGATCTGATTTGCCTCAAATTCTAAAAGAACGAGGGAACTTGCCGAAAAATTGGGTAGAACATACATTTTTGCCGTGATCTGAAGAAATCTGGGAAAGTTGAAAACATCAACTTGTAGTGTCACAAAAATTGAAGGGCGATGGTCTGCAATCTCCGATTGCTCTTGTTGTTAGCTGTAGTGCGCCCATTCTCTCACTGCACTCCCTCCACCCCTCACTCCCTCCCTCCTTCACTTCCTCCCTCACCTCGTTCCCCCCCCCCCCAACCCCCACCCTCTACCAAACCCCATCCATACATACATACATCCAACGATCAAATCAATCGATAGATCAATCAATCGATAGATCAATCAATCGATAGATCAATCAAGCAATCAATCAATCAATCAATGCCACTTACCATATCCTGCTTTGCGACATATGGGTGGAGGCATGATGGTCTGTCGTTCCTTCGGTCGTTCGTTCGGTCGGCCGCCGGTCGGTCAATCTTTCGGTCGGTCGGTCGGTCATCCCGGCCAGCCAGCCAAAGAGTAGATTGGTTAATAGATCAAACGAGATATAACAGTTAGAGCCTAGGATTTTCTTAAGTAAACAGAAGAATTGCTTGATATTTACATCAAAGATGCTATGTTGTCCTTTGACAATACGGGCATGCTGACGTAATTGACATAGCTTATGATATTTGAAAGACTAATATAGGCAAGTGGTTGCAAGAGGTCAGAAGGCTGGGCGTGGATGGATGTGAAGGGGGCCAGAGATCCCCGCCACCCGATAGATTTTGAATGTCTAGATACTCTCAGATAGCATCTCCTGCATTTCTGGAGGTAAATGTGTATCTTCAGCTGGCTATAGACTTAAAGCTACCGCCTGTTAAATGTATTTTAAAAAGTGCATTTCGCAATCACAGGGGTGGGAACTGCCTCCCCACCCCAACCCCTGCCCACCCGAAGACTACTACCTTATTATTATCCCTGCACGTTTTGAAAGAAGGTCTATAGAATATCGGAAACTGCGGGTTCTAGATTTTTTCGGATATGGCCCAAATTTGTGGAATCCCAGTGTATTATCGTACGCATTCCTGTGTTAAAATATTAGCTAAATCTGGCCATCAGTTTGCGAGAGATACACAGATCCAGAATTTGAACTGATCCAGATATGGGTTATTTTATCTGGATCATGGCCAATGTCAAGAAACCCTCTTGCATGACAAGTACGTTCGTTGTGTTAAAATTAGGGCAAAATTGGGTGAGTAGGTTTGATCCGTCCATCCATTCGCATTCTACAAGTCTGTCCGGGCCATAGTCTCAAGACTTATATGTATGATCATGAAACTTGGTATGTGGATGCATCTTACAGAGATATACAGTGCACTCTACTTTTTACCTACTTTTAACTGTTCACTGAACGTTACAGAACATTTTTGTCTGGGCTGGAGGTTTTTTTGCATACAGAAACTAACCTTATTGTACCGATGCACTATATGCTGAAGGTGTGCTGCGTATGAAAAGTAGGTCCACGCGACCCTACTTTTCACAGTTTACTGTACATCACAGAAAAATGTTTTTTTTGGTATACCGGAACTAACCTCAGTGTATGAGGGCATTATACTCTGAAAGTGTATTATGAGTATTAGGTATGAAAAATAGGCCAGTATTTTTCAAAATTTACGGAAAATGCTACTGACTCACTTTTCATCATTCTCTGAACATTATAGAAGGTTTTGTTCAAGCAGTAGTTCCAAGACTTTTTTGATATACAGTAGTACAGGAACTAAACTTGGTATATAATGGATGCATTATAGGATGTAGGGGTGTTGTGTATGAAAAGTAATTCAGCCAGACAGCCTAACCTACTTTTCAGGGTTCACTGAACATCACAGATAATTTTGGGCCAGGCTGCAGCTTCAAGAGGCTTTGTTGTACAGTCGTTCAGGAAGTCAGCTTGGTGTATGGATGCATTATATGCTCAAGGTGTGTTGTGTTTGAAACGTAGGCAAGCATGAGCTACTTTTCGTAGTTCACTGGACATTACAGAGAATTTTTGTTCGAGATGTAGTTCCAGAGTTTTTGCTTGGCCTATACATGAACTAAACTTGGTTATGGATACACTATATGCCGACTATGAAGGCGTGTTGCGTATGAAATTTTTTGATTGAGCAATTTTTTGGCAGGCATCATGAATTTTCCTAAAAATGTCGGTAAATCGTTTAAAATGCTACTCATTAAATGCTTGGACAATTTCAACCAGACTTGCCTGGAAGAATACTAGGCTGGTAGTTTTCAAAACTTGTGCACAGAATTTTGATCGGCCGATTTTTCTGGCGGCCATGTTGGATTTTCTGAAAATCAGTTAAAATTCTACTTCTTATTAACCGTTTGAACGATTTCAAGTTAACTCGGCTGGAAGAACCCTAGAGTCATGTGCTTCTGAGCTGGTATACAGAATTTCGATTGGTCAATTTGTTCGGCAGCCATCTTGAAAAATAGCTGGAAATCGTTTAAAATGCTACTCTTCATTAACCTCTTGTTCCAGTGGCTATCTTGTTTCCCAAAATCAGGACCAGGCTTCATTCATAACTAAGGGTGATTAAAGTTTGTTCAAGAGAACTTGATCCTTGATAAAACAGGGCTGTCACGGACCAATCAAAATTTTGGGTTTGATGGCCATATTTGATTTTTTTTATTGGCTGGATGTAACCTAAGGTTCGATCTGATTGTGTTGTCAGCGTTCATCATTAATTTCCCACTAAATGTCGATTATTCTGAATTACCAATTTTGTATTTTATATCTTATTACTGCTGAATTGAAAGTATTATGTCTATTCAAATGCTAATGGTTCAAATGCTAAAGGTCTAGGTGAGCGTTAAGGCTCTTGGGCCTCTTGTTATGTACACACTCGCTATGCCTTCTTTTTCTAACTGGAATGCTGGTGTTTCGAGCCCTTAGGGTCCAGTGAATAAGAAAACAAAATTTTGAAAGTGATCAATTGTCTGTGCTGGGATAGGCGTCATTTTCTTTGGGTGGCGCAATAACCCCAATAAGGGGTTATTTCGCCACTCACCTAAGTCTTATGTAATGATCAACTTAACCATGCGATATTGAATCATCGCCACTTTTATTGAGTTTTGACAAACAGAGAACACAACAGAATTCAAGATTACAAAAAAGCATCCATTCATTTTGCTGCTGAAAGCAACTGAAAATGTCCTTTAATTATAGCTTCATTTCGATGGTATATCTAACGTGCCATGAATCGCTGCATGAACAAAGTTAAATGTTTAGTTATTTAGTTCACATATTAATCATCGCCTGTCCTCAGCTCAGCCATGACAACTCTTACTTACAAAGAACGTGTCACATTTGTGACAACATCAACTGTAGTAGTTGAGGTATTGGAGACATTGCTAGAGCTACTCGGACCTGATGTTCCTGGTCGATCTTCAGCCCTGCTTGATGAAAGGATCTCGGTGGTCTGTCCTGCTAAGTTCTCATCTAGCGACCCCACCCCACCCACATATACACACCCACACCCTCAGCCACCCACGCACCCCACGCTTTGGTTTGGTTGGTGATGTAGAGGTTGGCCATCCTTTCATCTCTTTGAGTAGATCAATAACATTTGCATTGAGGTCTGTTGTTGCATCATATTAAGCGTCTTGACATGGGAGTCATTTCAGGACAGCCACGCTGTCCAATGGCACCAAACACGCTCCTTTTGAAAGCTGATTTGGGGCTCGGTAAACTTAGTGGCGAAGTTACCTCATGGTGGCGAAGTGACACACTTTACGGTAGCATACGGTCTGGAATACCAGGGAATAACGAACTTATGAATGGAATACCATGGACTAATGGGCATATGATATGGAATAGCACGGGATGACGAGCCTGTGATATGGAATAACACGGATTAACACGCATATGACATGGAATAACATGGAATAGCGACGCTATTATATGGAATAACAAAGAATAACTGCCAATTATTCCTTGCTATTCGGCTCCAGGGCCGGCTCAATGCATAGGCGCCCTAGGCACTGCTTTAGGGCGCCAGATTTTAGAGGGGCGCCAAAAAGGGAGTTTGGGTGCCTTTCACCACCCAAGCTACATGTTCTTAAAGCAAATAAGAAAATCCACACTTAGAACAAGAGCCATATTTCGCCCTAGAAATGCAGGAAATGCCCTCTCAAAGCATCTGGATTTTAAAATTTTCTGGGGGAGGACCCCCCCAGATCCCCGCTTAATGGGTGTTCCTTTGCCTTTGCATAGGACGCCAGAAACCCTATAGGACCGGCCCTGGCCCCCCCCCCCATTCCATATTTTTGGCTGATTATTTCATATTATCCGGTTCAAATGGCGGTTAGGTCATATGCCATGTCATTCCATATCATAGGCTCATTATTCCATGTTATTCCATTTCAAATGACAGTTATTCCATATCATAGGTGCGATATTTTCCATGTTTTCCACATCACGTATAATTTAATGATTTTCCGGTTCAAGTTGCTGTTATACCCTGTTATTCCATCTCATAGGCTTGCTAGTCCATGCTATTCATATCAATTGGCTGTTCGTCTGTGTTATTCCATATCATATGACCATTATATTATTCCATAAAAAGGCCGTTAATCCTTGTTATTCCATGCTATAGGCTCGTTATTCCATGTTATTCTTATCAAATGACCGCTATTTCATGTTATTCCTTATCATATTGCCGTTATTCTGTGTTTTTCCGTGTCACATTGCCGTTATTCTGTGTTATTCCATGTCATAGGCTCGTTATTATGAGTTATTCTATATCATATGGCAGATGTTTTGTGTTATTCTTTATCAAATAGCAGATTTTCCGTGTTTCCATATCGTATGGCTCATGATGTATTATTCGTTATGCGTTACTCTTTATTCATTAATATTCTAGGGACACCGAGCCACGTTGAATAAGTGTTTTTTTAATACATACTCGAAGCACGTGCACACGTGCACACGTGCACACGTGCACAGATACACTGCTTGACAGAGGCAGATGTATGCATGCATATACACACGCACGCACGCATACACGCACGCACGCACGCACGCACGCACGCACGCACACACGCACGCATGGATGGACTATGGGCGGGCTGACTGCCGGGTTGGCGGGCGGGTGGATGGATGGATGGACATACGGATGGACAGACGGACAGATAGACAGACTCGACCGCAATATTCTCTTCCCCATACCGGGCGATGGCAATAAAATTAATAACTACAATGCATTCGACGGAGATGCTGATTCACGGCTATGCACGCTGTCTTAGCGATGCACTTAGTGACCCCGTGATCTAGATAGTGGATTGGTTGCCCTCAAACTGAAAGTAATAATAAACTGTCAAATGTGAACATGTGTGTTAAATCTGGTGGTAGTGTCTTCTTGCACTCCTCCAGAGATATGGCCAAAATGTGTATTCCGGTATGCACTTCATGATACGGTGACCTAGCTATCGAATGTCTTGTCCTGAAACCCATATAACTTCTGGACACGTATAATTAGGATGGATGTGTCAAATTTGGTGATTCTGACTGCTTGCGTTTGCAATTTGTGGCTATAATTTCGGGATGCATTTTGTGACCCTGTGGCTTAGATATTAACCCATTTGTTTGATTGTCTTATTAGGGTCCCGCACAGGAAGGTGCGAAATCCCTATAGTAATCGCTGCGTCTGCCCGTCTGTCTGTCCATGTGCATATTTGTTCATCCGTCCGTCTTTCCGTCCACAATATCTCGTAAACAGCATATCATACAGAACCGCTTCAGGTAATTTAATGAAACTTGGTGCATGTCTGAGTTATGATACGCAGGTGTGCCTTTCGAAGAAGTCTGTGAGAGTCTTCAAAACAATCTCCAGACTGGCCGATAAACTTTCCTGGGTGTGCGCTTTCAACAGCCAGTCGTCTATGTACGTGTGGACTGCTATGCTTCTCCTGCGGAGGTATGTGGTAATCGCAAGAACCACACGGGTGAAAACCCAAGGAGCCATGGAAATTCCGAAGGGTAACACCCTGAATTCCCACTGTCTGCCCTGGAATGCAAATCTCAGGAAGCGACGGAAACTCCTCGCTATGGGGATGTGGAAATAAGCATCCTTCAAATCTATTGAAGCTGTCCACATTCCCTTCTCTAACCCTCGCTAAAATATAATAGAAGTCACCTAATGGATAGGTCCTGTCCCTCCTGCGGCGAAGTCACTCTCTCCGACATCACAACAGGTGTTCAAACTTCTATTTAACTGCTTAAAATCGACTTAGAATACAAGTGAAAAGCGTATAGCACAAAGCATGTGTTTACCCTCTGCCGATAAATTAGCAAAGAGGAAGTGCTGGTCTGCGCATGCGCGGTGGTGGGGCTGGCATCCGCCAGACTGCACTCTGACTCCCTGCCCAGTAGGGGCACCCAACTGTTTTTAATTCTGCGTGTTTATTGAGTGAAAGCCGATATTTAGCAATATCAAAGAGTATTAGGGAGGTAAGTATACTCTTGAACTTGAAACAAGTTCTGCTTCGAAGGGTCTCACTCCAAGAAGAAAGTACACAGCTGAATTAGCACATGCTTTGGGAAGATGCTGCATATGTTTCAGTGTGGTTCTGTGGAAGAGTTCTAGTGCTTCTAGTTCTTTTTGGTTGATCCAGGTTGATTCTAGGCCATGCATATAACAAGGTAGGACATACATTGTATATAGTTTGTATGCAACAGGAGGTGGTAGACTGTTTAGCCCATGAAGACTGGCTCCCATCAGCATGCATAGCGTGCGACGACCTTTGCTAATTCTGCCATGTATGAAGGATGAGACTTGAGCTGAGCTATTGACATTCCTAACGGTTGTTCCTATGAAAAGGTGAAGGAATATACAGAGCAAGGAAAAAAAAATAAAAACCCTCTCCTAAAGTTAGAGCTGCACGTGTATCCGGTTTTATGAAACCTACGTGAAGGTAATAACGTCGATTTAATAACACAATGATAAATAACCGTATCCAGAAATCATGATCGAACATTCACAACTCATTCACGGATCAATGTTACCGGTTTTTGTAATGAACACAATTTTCAAGATTCAAAGTTATTTATTTCATGCTTAATATATAGTATATATACATCACAGTTGGGCAGTCCATCAAAGACAGAGCCTATGAATCGATGGACCCCCTACACATAAAATAAGACATTGATTTTATAACTTATCCCCAATTGCGCATGTGCAGCAAACGGCAGGTCAAAGCACCAGACCTGCCAACCCCTACGGATTGTCCGTAGTTTGTATGGAAATAGCATCCAAACTACGCATGTACGGGTTGTGAGTGAAAATACGGAAATAAAAAATTGTGCAATTACGGTAAAGTTACGAATTTCTGTTTGTGAGGATATAAGAACGGCGACCGCTTATCAAAACATGTCGGCTTCCACTATGTCAAGATGTTTTAATTGCTCAATCTAGCCGACATTTGAGAACAGCCCATAGAGTTAAAATGGCAGTAGAGTGCTTATGCTCATACCTTTATTTCGGCATATTATATACATGTAGCCTCCAAAACGGACGCAATTCTCTTTTGATAATTGGTAGAGCATTTGAATAGAGGCAAATTTATATATTTTTATGAGAAATGAAATTGTATTGGCTATATTAATCGGACACTACGTATTGGCTATATTAATCACAACTACGTAATAGAATTAACATACATGCTCTACGGCTATTCTATATTTATGAAACAGCCTGCCAAGTTTCTCTAATCTCGTTAATCGGCATCTTTCGTCTTATTGCATCGTTGGATTAATAGAATGCGAAAGTTAGCACTATGCAAGAATCCCGGAAGTTTGTTTGTTTATGATGGCTACAGATATGCAATTCAACTATAAAAATATACCGATGTAAATCGGAAATCATCTGTTCAAAACCAAGGTTGGCAATCTGACACTGGGCGGTACTCCACTCGAGTATGAGGACCAGCAGACATACCTGGGAGTCACCTATGACAGACGATTAACATGGAAGGAGCACATCCAGAATGCAGAGACAAAGGCCACAAGAAAGCTAAACATCATGAGGAAGCTGGCAGGAACAAGGTGGGGTGCCAATGAAAGGATCCTCAAGACCATCTACCTTGGTGCCGTACGACCACACCTTGAGTATGGATCCAGCTCATGGATGACAGCAGCTAAATCTCATCAACAGAACCTCGACAGAGTACAAAACCAGGCACTGTGCATCATCACTGGTGGAATGAGATCAACACCAATAGAAAAATTGAAGTAAACAGCAGGCATCCCCCCACTTAGCAAAGGAAGGGAATGCAAAGCACAGATCCAAGCTGCAAAGTTCAAATCGTTCAACAACCACCCAATGAAGATCAGGCAAGCACAGCTGTCATCAGGAAGACTTAAAAGATCAAGTTTTGTGAAAGAGACAAAAGCACTTCAAAGGAAACACCAAGAAATGTTGCCATCACAAATAGAAGACCCAAACCACACCCTTGATCCTCCACCCTGGGAAAACAAACTAGAGAGCATAGCTATTCACACTACAGTACCTCATCTCACAACCAAAGATGGGCACAGTGATGTGAGCAAGAAGGCCCTGAACCTAGCCATGCTGGAAGAAATGTACCCTCAGGAGACATGGATAAGGATCTACACAGATGGATCAGCCAAAGATGCAATTAGGAGCGGAGGTACCGGACTGCACATACAGTATCCAAACGGACAACATGAGTCCGCTGCAATACCGACAGGCAAACACTGCACAAACTACAGAGCTGAAATCGAAGCACTGGTTCATGCAGCTAATACCATCAGCAGAACAGCAGACCCTATTGCACAGATTGTCTTTTTATCTGATGCCCGCTCCGTCTTTGAGGCTATCACCAAAGGTAAGCTGCCACAACTTGAAGAAGCACTACAAACCATCAAATGCTTTCGGATAGCATTGCAGTGGATCCCCTCACACTGTGGAGGCCAAGGAAATGAGGAAGCAGACAAGATGGCAAAGGTGGGTGCAGAAGAGAATCAGACAGAAAACATGGTTACCCATACAGAGATGAAGACTATCATCAAGTCACTGTATAGAATACCTTAATCAGAAGATGCCTACCATCATCTCTCGAGGCCAGAGCAAGTGACCATTTTTCGTCTCGGAGCTGGGCACAACAGACTAAACCAACACATGTACAGGCTGTTCCATCTTACGACATCGGCCGCTTGTCCTTGTGGAGAAGCAGAACAGACCATAGAGCACATACTTCAATGTTGCAGTACGTATCAGCTGCTGAGACAAGAGATCTGGCCTTTGTCAACCTCTTTTCTTGAAAAGCTGTATGGGCCTGTGGAAGAACTGCAGAAAACCACAGATTTCATCTTGAGAACGGCTCTCCAAGTGTGATACCAGCGATCGAAAAGAAGAAGAAAGATCTGTTCAAAGCGTGAGAAAATCAAAATAATCTTTTTATATTTTAATATAATAAGTCAGTACCGAAATATTGTAACATGAATTTCCTGGTAATATATATATACTGAACCAAAAAAGTTTAGCAACACTGAGAATATTACTGTATAAATGTTATTTAACAAAAACAATAAATTGATTCAAATATATTATTTAATTGAAAGGTCATTTTGAACAACGGTCTCTTGTTACTGTAATGCTAGCATCGCGCCTTTAACACGGCATCATTCAATGGAAGGGTCCGATTTAAATAATGACACTGAGCTATCAATACCGGTTGTGACCTCCGCGCGCATTAACCACGGCTGTACATCGCTTTCTCATGCTTCGAATTAAGCACCTGATGTCACGAAGAGGAATCGCTTCCAGCTCCCGCACGTTGTGAAGATGTGGATGGTTCTCACGCACCATATGGCCAAGAATGTCCCACACATGTTCGATAGGAGACAGGTCCGGTGATCACACTGGCCAGTCCAACACCGGAACGTTGTTAGCCTCAAGGAAATCACTGGTGACCCTAGCTGAATGAGGACAGGCGTTGTCTTGCTGGAACATAAAGTCGGCATAAAAGGGACGACAACAGGGGTGACAACTTCTTCACAGTAACGTTGAGCCGTTACATTTCCGTGAATCACAATAATATCTGTTTTGCCATTTTCATGGATTCCAGCCCACACCATGACACTGCCGCCACCGAATCTGTTGTGCTGAATGATGTTGGCTGCATCATACCATTCTCCTAAACGTCGACAAACCCATTGCCTACCATCCGCCACATCCACACAAAACCTCGACTCATCACTGAACAAAACGTGGCTCCATTGTTGAGCACGCCATCGCTGATGAGTTCTTGCCCATGCAAACCGATTCTTGATGTGATGCTCTGTAAGCGGAACAGCAACAAGTGGACGACGGGCATGCAGTCCAGCATCATGGAGTCTGTTTCACACAGTTTGTGCAAGCACTGTAGTGCCGGTAGCGGTGTGCAAATTACGGGACAGCCGTGGCGCAGTCTCAAACCTGTGACGTCGTGATGACGTCACTAAGTAGCGGTCTTCTCTTGGTGTTGTTGCTCTCGGTCTGCCAGATCGTGGTCGGTCATTAACATGTCCAGTTTCCTGCTCACATTGGCGGAGACGGGAAATGGTTGAGGCGTGAACATTAAAATGTCGAGCAGCAGCGCGTCTTCCAATTGCTTCATGGCGCTGATTTTCGGGTAGCCCTGGGCGGCGGCCAATGTTCGGTAGGGTAAACTTTTAAGTGTTTTCTGTTAACGTTCGTTATCAGCTTTTGCAATATGGTGAATTTTTGCCTTCGCTACCCGCCAATGTGGGCCAGTGCATGAAAAAATGCATTTTCACATGCAGTAAGTATGCGGCCGAGAAATGCAAGAAATGATTTGCATTTCTTCATGATCAGCGAGACATTACATTGGCGAAACATGCCTGCAAATTTGGTTATAAATGGACACATAGTTTTAATACAACAAACCAAACTTCACTGTTGCTAAGCTTTTTTGGCTCAGTATATTTCCATGATTGCGGTATGAGATTTTGTGCACAGTGGATTTTAGTCTTTGTTTTCCGATTTTGGTGTCTAAATATGGAAAATAATCCCCAAACTTCGCGGAAGCGCTCAACGCATCCTGATAATGCTGCAATACCAATAAAAAAAGGTTCAAAGGACATGTGTATGCTAGAGCTTGGCGGTCTGACGGTAGTACCGTGAGGACTGCGGTATACCGATACCGTGACCGTTGACATTTCCGAATACCGTGAATACCGTCCATAATGGTTGACCAATATTTGAGAAATATATCCATAAAATCTGACTTGACCAAGGGTAAATAAGTCCCAATAGTGCCAAAAATACAGGCAGGCATCCCTAACTATTAGCCGAGTTGAGGTGAAAGGGTCGCTGTAAAAACAAACATCAAGACGTCAATTACGAAATAATGACAGGCAGAATTGTATGTCAAACGCACGTCTTGAAAGTCTCACGGTAAAATTGCTTTATTTAAAACATCTAAACTCATTCTCTGGCCATCCGCCGGTAGTAATTACACTATAATATATTCCCGTTTCTATTATTTGTAATTTATTACTCCAAGCATTTTGTCACCGAACAAACACGCTAGAATAACAAAATAACATACAAACTGTGTGCTATTCAAACACAACAGCGATCTCGCAAAGACGTATCTGATTGGTTGTTCATGAACTAGACCGTGGGAAAATACATTACTATGCTGAATCTATCAATGAAAATTTACTAAAACGTAGTATTTGCTCGCGCCGTTTTGATCACGTGCTAATTTATTAACAACGAGCAGGCGTTGAAGTTATTTTTTATTTTTGGCTTGTTTTAAGAAATTTCTTTAAGGATTAAATCCAGTTTAAGACACCTAAAAATTATAGTGTTTTAGTTTTTGTAATTCATTTTTCAACTGGCTACACGTCGGATGTTCGCGGAAATAGCTTTTTACACGCATTACAAGCATGGCGAGTAACGAGTCTGCACATCGGGTACTCGGTAATTATCAGAAGCTTTGGAATCGGCTATATTCAATGTTGTGTTATATGTATGTGTATAGGCCTGTTTTCGCGAGTAACAGAATATACGACTCCAACAGAAATAAAAGAGTACAACACTCGCCCCGTTTAAATACTCTCAGATTTTGTCTGGACTCTGTTTATCAAAGCGCTCGACTGCCAAAACCGGGTAATAGTTAGCGAGTCGACCACACCCTTTGACCAATATTCCCGTGAATGCTTTTACGTCAATAAAAATAGTGACCTAATAAAATCGTGAAACTAAATAGCCATGTTTTTCCTCTCTAAATCAGGAAGCCGATTTATTTATTTTACCTATATTTACCGTTGATTGGAGATGGCAGTGAAAAGGAAATGGAAAAAATTGTTCTAATTTCGTGGCATGCCTCAAGCCCAGATGACGGTATACCGTGGTACCGCGGTATTTTTTCATGGTACCGATACCGTCATGTAAATATCAATACCGCCCAGCTCTAGTGTATGCGTGAGAATATACAGAAAGATGACCAGTTTTAAAGAACAGAAAAAGGTGATACATACATGTACATATGCACATTGCAAAATTAAAAAAAATTCTATCAAAAAATGTAATGGTAAATTAACTCGCACAATACTAGATGACTATATATTTACAATTTTACCACCGGAATGACTGGCTCGATAACAGTCAATCATTCCAGTGGTAAAATTTCATAGATATTCCTCTCTCGCCTTGTTTAACCCTTTAATGACTAAATGTCTTCGAAAATTAAAACATTTACTTATTGAATGTCCATTTGCAGGCCAAGAGAAGACTATTTTTGAAAATTTACCACTCTAATGACTGACTTGGTTGCCGAGCCAGTCATTTCAGTGGTAAAATTTCAAAAATAGTCTTCTCTTGGCCTGCAAATGGACATTAAGCAAACCCACAACAGAGGCCGGTTTTGGCCGGTTTCGTCACGAAAGGGTTAAAGTCACGTTTTGCTGCTTTTTCAATCACTACTGAACTACTGAAAGGTTCCTCAAACAACTGAAAATTGACTACTGAAAGAGTGTGTGAAACTACTGAAAATCATGGTTTTTCACCTGAAACTACTGATTGCTTGAACTGAGGGTTGGCAGCTCTGAAGCACATAAACAAACCACGGCTAGAAACTAGTTACTAATGCGACGCGACAGAATAGATCGGACTTCAAATCTTTTAGATCTAGTAATAATTTGATAATAAAGCATTTCATGCGAAATTGACCAGTCTGGTCTCGTCATTTCCGTATTCATGGTAGTCAAAAGCAATCATTTTTGGCACTATTATTGCCGCAAATATATGTCTATGTGTTATATACATACCCTACTGTTCTTAGTATCGTTATCCTTCCATGCTCAATTGCTGTTCCAATGAAGACAAGTTAAATCTGAAAATCGTAGTTGCTGACAATGTTTAATACGCACAATAGCAGACATTTGTAAAACACAAATAAACTTAACTCATTGACGTCATTACAAGGCAATAAATAAAACAACGACCATCCAAACATCCTAGCGGGATGAATTCACTCACTAACTATGACAATAAATTCAAGCGATCTGATATAACTAAACCGGTGAAGCCATAACTGTAATCCCTCTATTCTTCGCTTGTTCAAGAATAATTCACCCCACAAGTGTGTATAAATGTACACTTGGGTGAGTATTGATCAGTCTATACCAGTAATAGCATTGATATGCTGAATGCGCTAAAGGCAGCCGCAATATGAATGAAACAAGCCCGGCTGATTATATTGAAAATGATATGATTAAAACTTATTGCGCCATGACAATAATTTCCAATCAAATTGTTTCCAAAATATTTAGCTAAAATCGGACAAGTTATTAATAACTAATAACCTATTTTCTAGAAGACAGCAGATCTTATAGGGTGAAATGTGTTGTATTCACTAATTTCACGCGTTCTGGGTCATTGGCTCAGGTGACTATTGCGCCATCGATCTATAGGGCTATGATTTAACCACTTTCAAGATGAATGCAGAGGATTTATGGAAATATAATTTAAAGGAAATAATAAATAAAGAGCTGATTAGTTTGAAAACTTTTTGACACAAAAGTTGTTACTGACATCGACAGCAACAACTTTGAGTCAAATTGTTTTGAAATGATCTGTATAAATAGCTGATGATTATTTATTTTCACACACTCCGTTAAGTCCAGTTTATAGGATGAAGTGTGTGATTGACTTTGTTCATGCCGCAGTCAATAGGTTGACAATGTTCTAACCAGGTGGGATGGGGGCTGGGTGGGCAGGTGGGGTTGATTAGTCAATTGTCAATTCCTTATAAAACTTGATACACACATAGACGCGCGCAGCTGATCGTGTCTTCAGACCTGGTTTGTCCATTAATTGATCAAGTGCCTAATCGCGTGGTCTTTCTCGGGGGACATTCATTATAAGTTTTCAATAATAATAATAACAGCTGATCGTGAATGCTCCATGAAACACTGCACCCGATTATGACCTGGTTAAAACCTATAAAACGTACTTGATGTTTTTTACCAATCAGATTGGGCCCTTGGGATTTCCCTTGGAGATTCCTGCACACAGTGACGGAGTTAAGGACACTTGTGCGCATATTCCTTTTCACAATGACAAAGTAAAAGGCAAAAAGGAAAAATATTTTATTTAGTGCTGAAACACAAATATAATACAAAGTTTAGGCTTTGTTTATACATCTAAAAAGGATGCCTATTCATAGATTGGCCATATTAACCCTATCATATCCAAAATTATTCCAAATACCACGATATTAGTAGTTATCGCGGTATTTTTCACAGATACTGTTATCGTCATCCCAATGGCAATTCCGCCCAGCTCTACCAATATACAGAAATGAGAAAAAACTTAGGAACGACTGACTGGAATCATCTGCACGAACTTAATGCATCAGAAGCTTGGAACTTCCTACACAAAACGTTGATCAAAATGAAAGAGCAGTATGAGTATATTCCTTCATTAAAAAAAATGCGGTAAGAAAAAGCACTTCTGGCGGGCACCACTGATCTTGGCCGCTAATATACCGATCTTGGCCGCAAGTATAAGTATACCGATCTTGGCCGCATATTATATATTTATGTAGATTGTGTATAATAATTGTTTGTTCATTTCTGTGTACATGAATGACTATCGTAACTATGAGAATGATTAATATTGTATTACCGCCGATGTATATAATAAAATATTTCTAATAATCTAATATTTCTTTTTTGCAGGTTCTCGATCTCAAATCCATAGACCTCCTTTTTATATGCCCGCATAAGCAGAGTCGTATTATGTGATGGCGCTCGCCATCCATCTGTGCATCCATCTGCCTGTCTGATTTTTGATCTCGAAGAGTTTGAACCTATACTCACAATTTTTTTCCCAGCAGATGTGTTGGGGATAGACAAAGTGAAATGATTTCATTTTGGTAAAATCCGGCCATATTTGCCTCCGTTATCGCCCCTGAAAAGCTCAAATTCATCAAAATTTTCTTGTCCGGAGCAGATCTCGAAGAGTTTTCTTGATTTGTCAAACAGAAGAACATGATATCATTTTCGACCTCTACACAAAACCAACAGACACCCACGGCTACCTCCACTATGATTCAGCACACCCCTCCTCCTGCAAGGATTCGTCCCCATATGGACAATTCCTCAGGTTGAGACGCATCTGTAGTCAAATACAAGGCTACGACAAAAATAGTATCATTCTACAAGGATACTTTGAAGCAAGGGGTTACCTTATCAAAATTCTCAACGAATCCAGGGCAAAAACCAGATCAAAAGACAGACACAGCATCCTACACCCACCACCAAAGACAACCGCCACAAACACTCTACAGAGGCCCATTTTCGTCTGCAAGTTCACACGAACTGGTATCTTTCTGAAGAAAACCATCAAGAAGTTCTGGCCAATTCTGGAAGCTAGCAGCAAATGCAGAAAGGCTTTCCCAGAGCCTCCTTTCTTCGGTTATAGAAGAAACAAAACAATCAATGATATGATTGTCAGGGCTAAACGTCCATCAGATAACGCCCCACACACAACACAGAAACCCTCTAAAAGCATGCACCACCAAGAACTGTAACATCTGCCAATGGATGCAAAAAACCCAGATTCTTCTCTAGCTCACACAGGCCTAACATACAGATCCAAGATCATAGGCAACTGCCAGACGAGGAACATCGTCTACCTACTAACTTGCAACAAATGTAAGAAACAATATGTAGGAGAAACTCTACGCACCTTCAAAATCAGAATCCAAAAACATCTGAGATCGATATCAAACCTCCACAGGAATGAACTGACCTGCAGTTTGGAATTATCCAGGTGCTCTCATCAGACCCAGACGATGAAAACTCCACCCCATGGAGAAAACAGAAGGAATGTCATTGGATACACCAGCTCCACACAATGGAGCCTATGGGCATAAACCAAGCCGGATAAGGGACGCTTCTCCCCTGGACTAACACGGCCACCACAGGCGGACACGCCCAGTATGTTTTTATTAAACCATGTTATCTAGAAGGGCGAGGCGAACACGTGCGTATGTTCCAGCGATGGATCCGTCTGTAACAAGCTTTTGACCATAGAAGGAAAATTTTTTGATGCAATTTATTTATAAATTTACAAATTCTCTTCATATATTTTTTACTTAAACCATTCTAAATTCGAACTCAAAATTGTTAATTCTTCGAAATAGTACTTTCATCACTTTTAGCGATTTTCTGAAATGCTTGCAGATTTGAATATTATGAACTCGATTCAAACATTGAATACATTTTCGGTCTTGTCAAGAAATATAGAAAATAAACTAAACCTTTCTGTTGTCCTACATTTTTATGGAAAACGATTAATTTACCATTTACCAATTTCGATTTATTTCAATTCCTAAGGGATTTAAGACACAACAAAATAGATTTTATTCAAAAAATTTATTCTTACACCTTTGGATTCATTTATATTTCAAAACGGTTTTATTTCAAACAAGGCTTTACAAGATTACAGAATTTATGTAGTCTACAAAATTTCTTTTTTAGCCGCTAAATTTGTTTCGGCATTGCTACTTAAATTCAGTTGTTTTCCCCGATCCGGCTTTTAGTATCAATCAGCTTTATCATTCAAAATCATAACAGCCAATATTTTGGCATTCCGGTAAGCCATCCGCTAGCCATTAAATTACCTGAAACATAGGAAACAGATGTTAGAAGAGTTAGAAACAGGAACAAACAGGTAGATCGATATATCTAAAAGGTATAGCGTTATCCAAACATAGGTATAAACAAAACATAGATATATAGAATACTAGATACACCAGGCGGCCAAGATCGGTATACTAGCGGCCAAGATCATACGGCGGCCAAGATCGGTCTACACCCCTCTGACTTGACTGTACCACAGCAGAATCACTAAATAGCAAAAATCGGGCATACAAAAGATACAATGAAACAAAGAAAACCACAGATTGCACGCTTTACAAAATTCCTAAAAACAAAGCGACAGCATGCATCAGACAATGAAAACAATTATTTGAACGTAAAGTGGTAAGTGAAAGCAAGAGAAATCCCAAAGCTTTTTGGAACTATGTCAAGAGTAAAACAGTTCTACGTGAATCAATTAGCAAGCTACGTAACCCAGCTAACGGCACTATTACTACAGATGATAAAGAAAAAGCAAACTTTCTTAACAAATTCTTCTCACGTATGTTCACTTCAGAAAATCTTCATTCTACACCAATCATGCCACTGCAAAATATTTGCAGACAACACAAAGATATGGCAACCGAGTTACCATTAAGATTAAGGCCAACATAGACAAAGTATGTGAGTGGTCGCAGATATGGCAACTATCTTTGAACACAGATAAAATGCATGTCATACACTTTGGCAGAAATAACCCTCGAACCAAATGCTATATGATAGATACGCCCGATATGCATCCTGTATCAACGTAAGAGGTAGAAAACGACTTGGGAGTGCATATTGACAGAAACCTTTTTTTATATACGTATAGGAATATCTTTTCCAAGACGAACAGCACAGTAGGACAAATCAAGAGACAATTTACCAACATTGACCTGTCTACTTTCACGCTCTTGTACAAGTCTCTAGTGAGAAATATTCTCTAATACTGCAACTCAGCATGGTCACCAAGATTGAAACGGCAATCACAACTATTAGAAAGAGTTCAACGCCAAGCAACAAAACTCATCCCACAAATTAGAGAGTATAGCTACACGGAAAGACTTGAAGCCCTAAATCTAATGTCACTGAAATATAGACGATTTCGAGGAGATTTAATTGAAACATTCAAACTCATCAGGGATCTATATAATATTGATAAGGACTATGTTTTCAAACCATCCAGTATTACATAGACCAGAATTCATCGGTTCAAGCTCAACATAAAATGCAACAACAAAGTCATTCGCAAGCGCTTTTTCACCAATAGAGTGGTACCACAGTGGAATTCACTGCCAGCTACAATAGTCGAAGCAACAATGGTTGAATTATTCAAGAGCAAACTAGATATCTGCTACAAACAAAGAACACTTGAAATCGACTGGACAGGCATATACATAGACCAGCCCATCACAAAATCATACTGCAATTATTACAATACAGTGGACTGATCTTGGAGTAGCCTGTGTATTGACAAAAGCATGCTCTGTAGCGATTTCAATTATCTGTAGATAGGTCTCTGCTTTCCACGTCCGCATTTTGTGGTAGCAACATAGAGAAGGAGATTCGGATAACGACAAACACAGAAAATGGAAACAACAGCAATAAGACCAACTACGGCCTCCACAAGTCAACAACAAGTAACCAAACGCCAGGCGTAGCAGGGTGTAACCATGAGCATAGGCGGCATACTGCAGCTCACGCGGGGAACACCCATCTTCACCACAGCATTTACACAAATCAGTGCTAATCCTTGCCACTCCGATGTCGGAATTTTAAATTTTCATATTAAATTAAAAGATGATCTGGTGATGTTGCTGCCGTAGTAACATCATCAACCAAACTGTTGAGAAATGTACACCAGTTTCTTTGTTATGTACACAACAAAAGATAGAATGGGACATCGTAGTGATACAGGTTAAACTTAAATCTAACGGTTTCGAGGAGATTTAATTAATCAACAACAGTCAAATCATTCAAGAACAAACTAGATATATCAAAGAAAGAACTTGAATTGGACTGAGCAAGCCATACTACAGCAAAAACACTGAGGCAATAACAAGCCAATGGCTTATGCCTCGTAAAATGATGATGATAGCCCAAATGACGTTGTGTGCCTTCGCTTAGCAATAATCACGGCCAGATCTTGATTCTACCCAATCCCATAGTTTTGCTATGGGCTTTCGGTTTGGTGAAAACACTATAAATAAAATTATCTATAGATAATAGTTTTCAATATCTGCAACATTTTAATAAGTAATGCTATGATTCTGTGATGCTTTTTTCGCCATACGAAGAAAGTGGTACAACTAAATAACAAAAATAAACTCGAGTTACCACTTTTCGAGAGGAGAAGAATAAGGATATAGCCCTAATCATTCACATAGCTTTTACAACGTTTTCAGATAAATAGACCTTTTTTAAACATCTTTCTTCATAAAAATAATATTCTTACGTAGTAATCACTGCACGTTTATGAAAGAAATTTCATATGGGTAAGACGAAGCGTAAGAAATATTCTATTTTCGTATATGCCCTATTAGTCGGAACATGGCCTGAGAAGTCGCTATGCTTTTTCAGTTCGAAATCACAACATTCGCTACTGTAGTGCATTTTCCCTGTCAGATTTACCCGGGACTGATAGCGATCGATTAAGCTCGCTTATGTCTCGAAAACTTGACTGTATAACTAGAATATCATCGGAAAAACATTTAGTAAGGCTTTATTCAATCATTTTACAAAATATGCACTCATTTTATCGCAAATGAATCTGCGAAGTGATGATGTTTACTTGTGAAAATGGATGATAAATAGGCGGTTGGAGAGTTTACGGAATTGGGCTACCTGGATTCAGGAATCCAACGGGCTGAAATGGCAAAGTGCCTGAAACTGCCATTTGGTGGAAAATCAACACGTTCTTTTCCATAATAAATGAATAAATACATCAGGATTTCAATAATTTCCACATTCCATTTCATAACTGTATCAATTAAGTCAGCTACATGATACTGATAGAAAATAGTACAATTCAATATATGTACCATGAAACAATAGGCCTATGTTAGAGGCAATGCAGCCTATGTTAGTGACAATAACAGTTACACTAGCACAGTCACATAAAACACACAAACACATGTGTGCACGCACGCACACACACACACGAGGGACACTAACACAGAAATGTGAGTCACACGCACGCACACGCACACGCACACACACACACACACACACACACACACACACACACACACACACACACACACACACACACACACACGTCAGACTAACACAGACACACGAGAGACACTAATACAGACACATGAGTCACACTAACACAGACACATGAGATACCCTAACTCAGATACATGAGCCACACTAACACAGACACGCGAGGGACACTAACACAGACACATGAATCACACTAACACATACACATGAGTCTCACTAACACGAGAGACACTAACACAGACATGTAAGTCACCCTAACACAGACACATGAGTCTCACTAACACAGATACACGAGAGGCACTAACACAGATACACGAGAGACACTAACACAAACACGTAAGTCACCCTAACACAGACACATGAGTCTCACTAACACAGGTACATGAGAGGCACTAACACAGATACACGAGAGACACTAACACAGACATGTAAGTCACCCTAACACAGTCACATGAGTCTCACTAACCAGGGTTGGGTTTTGGACAGTCCAATACTAACTTTGAGCAGACATTGTCCAAAACCTGTCTAAAACCTGTCTTAAATGGTTTAAACCAGTCCAAAACTGTCCAAAATTGTCCAAAACTGTCCAAAACTATGTTGGCCATATCACCATACTCTTATGAGAATTGAGAATTGAACTGGACAGGTTGGTGCTGATTGTGATGGCAATTCTTCTCTTAGTCGCTTTGTGCATGGTGCAGCTGATGGTTTGTCCAGCTGAAACAAAGAAAAGGGATATTACATGTGCTATATAAGCCAAATGTAGATATACACCCTACCTGGTCCAACCCATTTGGGGACAAGATATGATAATCTTTTTAAAAATTTACATTGAAATGACTGGCATTGCAACAAAATCAGTCATTCCTATGTTGAATTTTCAAAAGTAATTAATTTTATGTCATAATTCAATACATTTAAAATTTGGAATGGATAGAGTTAAAGATAGACCACCCTTCTGTCAAATAAATGCATGTTTTTATTTATTTTCAAAACTTTGGGACTTGCTGAATATTAGTTTGACTGTTTGCATCAGTCTATCTGAATGGTGTTAGTGTGCTATGCCAAATTGTTTTCATAATATTACTGTAGTAAAGGTATTCAGGCAAGAGTATTTCTGAAAACCCTGGGTTGCAGAAAGTATAGGGTTAAGCAGATCATTGTGTGTTATTTCTAATCTTAAGCCAGCGCCCTCGCAGGCCAATTATCACACCTATACCATTGAATTGTAAAGAGGCTCAGCATGTGATTGTGGTTATCAGAGATTATCAGACCTGGCTCTATTACTAGCATGGCAAAGAGAATAATTAACTCAGGTATCTGAACTAAAGGTGTTGATAACCCCTATGCGGCCAAGACAATTACAGTGAATAGTAACCTTACCTACATTGTACATTATGACTTTTAAACACAACTTAGCACAAATTTTTGAAAATTTTTCACTGAAATGACTGGCTTAGTAAAAGCGGCAGTCATTTCACGAGTAAATTTGTTTTCCAGTCAAATTAGTTTCAAAATATTCTGCAGTTTTCCCGCATAGTGTCCTTGAAAATGATAGCTGAGGAATTCATCGGTGAAAGGGTTAAGGCATGTATTAGATATATTGGACTCCTAGCACTCCAATGTCAACAAAAAACATTTTTCAAATAAAATTAAAAGATAAACTGTTTTTTTATTTTCAACAAATTTGTCATCGCCCAACAAAATTGTTGAAAAATGAAAACCAGTTTCCTTGGTATAGTCACAATAAAATATAGAATTTTTAATTATTGACATTAGAGGGCAAGGGGTTAAGCATTAATTTTATTTACCTTCAAAATCTTGATGTCTTTGCTGATATGTGTGGCTGCACTGTCTGTATCAGCCTGTTCAACAGGACTTTCAGTAGACTTCTCATGCTTCTCATAGTGTATTTTCATCCTTGCTACCTTGTTGACAACTGTGTACTCACACTCTCTACCCTTAGCCATTTGTTTGCCATTAATCTTAACTTCCAAAAAGTGCTTCCAAATTGGATCCTTAGGCCTACCACCTTTGAAATACATATTAACTATTTCAAATACCATCAACACATAAATATTCAGGACAACAGAAGAATTCAAAGATTAATGTAGCACAAGGATATCTTTTTACTAATTGTCTAATTGATATCTAGCATTAACTGAGGATAGATGAAAACATGAAGAATCTAATTTATATTCTATCAGCTTAATGCCTTAATCCCAAATTTGCATAAGATCTTATGTAAACATAGCTAATGTGTGTACTGAGTAGTGCATTCTAAAATAGCCTTAGAGAGCAAGGGTCATCAGTTAATTGTTGAAACAACATCTTAGCAGACTATATTTTCTCTATGAGTTTAAGATTCTTCCATAGGCCATGAACATTTTGCAAGAAATAGATTTAGACACGGAGACAGTTCTCAATAATATAAACATCTAGCTGTACATACACAATGTAGGTAGTCTAATATGTTTACATTATTGATTAAATAGGGTTTCTGTGGGTTTAACACAACTGGTCGAAATATACAGAGTTAAAACATTTAAGACAAACAAAAGTTGAAAAAAACTAACCCATGGATTATAGAAAGAAGCAAATAAGACTCCTAATTTATTGAAATCATGTGTCCTTTTAGATTATTATTATTATTATTATATAGCAATAAAGTATCCAAAAATACATGTAGATAACCATCCATCAATATGTACATGTACCTGTATGTGTCTAAATGCTATATAGTTGTTTTAATAAAATTACATTTCAGAAAAATATTTTTTATACCAATATTTTAGGTTTTGGACAGTTTTGGACAATTTAAGGTGTCCAAAACCTATTTTGGACGGACGGTTTAAACCATGGTTTAAACCGCGGTTTAAACCACTAGTGTCCAAAACTTGCCAACCCTGTCACTAACACAGATACACGAGAGGCACTAACACAGACACGTAAGTCACCCTAACACAGACACATGAGTCTCACTAACACAGGTACATGAGAGGCACTAACACAGATACACGAGAGACACTAACACAGACATGTAAGTCACCCTAACACAGTCACATGAGTCTCACTAACACAGATACACGAGAGGCACTAACACAGACACGTAAGTCACCCTAACACAGACACATGAGTCTCACTAACACAGATACACGAGAGACACTAACACAAACACGTAAGTCACCCTAACACAGACACATGAGTCTCACTAACACAGGTACATGAGAGGCACTAACACAGATACACGAGAGACACTAACACAGACATGTAAGTCACCCTAACACAGTCACATGAGTCTCACTAACACAGATACACGAGAGGCACTAACACAGACACGTAAGTCACCCTAACACAGACACATGAGTCTCACTAACACAGATACACGAGAGGCACTAACACAGACACGTAAGTCACCCTAACACAGACACATGAGTCTCACTAACACAGACACACGAGAGGCACTAACACAGATACACGAGAGGCACTAACACAGACATGTAAGTCACCCTAACACAGACACATGAGTCTCACTAACACAGATACACGAGAGGCACTAACACAGATACACGAAAGGCACTAACACAGACACGTAAGTCACCCTAACACAGACACATGAGTCTCACTAACACAGATACATGAGAGGCACTAACACAGACACGTAAGTCACCCTAACACAGACACATGAGTCTCACTAACACAGACACACGAGAGGCACTAACACAGACATGTAAGTCATCCTAACACAGACACATGAGACTGACTAACACAGATAAATGAGAGGCACTAACACAGACACGTAGGTCATCCTAACACAGACACATGAGTCTGACTAACACAGATGCACTAGAGACACTAACAGAAAAACCCTAACACTCCAGAATAATAAATAAACTTTCCAAGAAAACCTGTACTTCATAGGAAGGACAAGTTTTCAATAGAACCAAAACCACCAGGAATCATGGAAATCTCTGCGCAGAGGTATAACTTACCCATTATAACACTTACTAAATAGACCACCACATGCTCAGATCACATAGGCCTGCACTCACTCCCATTATATTTTAGTCATTTTTAGCCATCCCTTGTTCGATGAGGTTAGTTAAAATAAGTTTTATTCAATTTTAGTAGCTTGTATCGATCAATATCTAGCAAACCGCTAACATAAGAGGGGAATAGAGCTCGCAGTGATTGAGAAGTTTTTCTCATATTGTCGGTTCCTCTTTACTTGAGCCATTGGGCCGTCACTACAAAGTTGTGCAATTTCGGGAAAGCTCTAACTAACCAGCTTGGCCGGCTATAGTAATTTAGTTAAAATATGACGCAAAATATTCATTTGACATTATGATTTCCTAGCAAACAACGGGCCGAAATTCTAAAATATTAGCGCAAGAAAAAATACATTTTAGTCATTTTTAACCATCTCCTGTCCTATGAGGTTAATTAAATATTTTGCCCTTACGGCAGTAATGGCTTACAACCCAATTACATGTACGTTCAAAATATTCAACAGAATATTTCTCGGGTTTTTTTTGGAAACATTCTAACTTATTTATGAGCTCTACTGTCATTCATATTTTTTAAATTCTTTTCAGTTTCCACTTATCGTTATTTGGTAGCCTTTGCAATGAAGAGAGCTATGCATGGAAGACACCAAGATGATGATTTTGTGAAGCTGAGTCCAGAGACATTGAGTTATTATCGTCGTGTGTCAGAGACATTGAAGTCAGAGTTTGCCAATAATGACGATCCAGAGAGCAAATGTAAGCTAAGGCAAGACCAATTTCATGGTTTGCTTTGCGAAAATTCCCATCCAAAACACATGATCGCAGATGGCAAAAAAATATAAATAATGCACAATTTCAACTTCCTATGTTTTAACCCTTTAATGGTCAAATTTGGTCAAGAAAATTTAAATATCTGCTTATTGAATGTCCATTTACAGGCCAAGAGAATGCAATTTTTGAAATTTTACCACTGGAATAACTGGCTCGGTAACCGAGCCAGTCATTCCAGTGATAAAATTTCAAAAATTGCATTCTCTTGACCTGTAGATGGACATTCCACAAGCTCATACCAGAGGCCTGTTTTGGCCGGTATGGCCTGTTATAAGGTTTAAGCTATTACACTAGTAATCCTTTCATAATGTTATTTGTCAAGATTGATCAAGAAAATCCAAAACATTTTCTCAGTGAGAGTCCATTTTTTTTTGAGACTTTACCATCTCAGAAAAATGTATTGAATTATCTCTTAATCCTCAAATTTGTTTAACGCTTACCACTCTGGTGTCAAAACTTGAAATTTTCAATTTAAATTAAAAGATGAACTGGTGTTCATTTTTTAGCAAATTTGGTGGCAGATGGTGGTGTCGTAGACAGCAACATCTTCCACCAAAATTGTTGAAATATGTACACCAGTTTCTGTGTTATTGACACAGTAAAAGATGGAATATTGACATCAGAGTGCTAAGGGTTGAGAAAATTTAGATTTTCTCATAGAAAATGTTTGTTTGCAGACAGATTATATTTTTGGCTTATTTAATTGTTAGCTCACTTGGCCCGAATGTCTCATTAACCATGGCGACCATCCATCCATCAAATCACTTCTCCTTACTGGCCACACCGATTTCAACCATATTTGGCTGGAAGAATCCTATGCTGGTACGCTCCAGCACTTCTATTCAGTATTTTGATTGACAGGAACTTGTCAAAATGCTACTTAGGTGCTTGACATATTTGAACCAAGTTTGTCTAGAGGGACCCTATCATGGTCCTTATGCTATTTTGATTGGTCTATTTTTTGGGGAGAAAATCTTAAATTTTGGCTCTGCGTTTTCTAAAGTGGTAGGATCTAGAAATTCTATTCAGAATTTTGACTGATCAAATTTTTGGGTGGAAATCTGAGATTTTATGAAAAATTTATCGGAAATTGTCATAGGGCTACTTCTCCTTTGTTGCTTGACATACTTCAACCAAATTTGGCTAGAGGAAACTTATCATCGTAGGCTCCAGAACTTCTATTCAATATAATTTACTGGAAATTGTCAGAAGCAATTCTCCTTCTTAGCTATTTGACAGATTTATATAAAATTTTGATAGTAATGCTCCAGAACTTCTTTTCAGAATTTTTCTTGGTAAATTTTTCGATGGCAAAAGCTTAGATTTTATGACAATCTTACTGGAAATAGTCGAAGCGCATCTCCCCTGTAACCGCTTGGCGGAATTTAAGCAAATTTGACTGGAGCGATCCTATGGCATTAGACTCATCTATTCAGAATTATGATTAGTCAATTTTTTGGGTGAAAACATAATTTTTTGGCGATCATCTTGGATTTTCAGAAGATTTTCTTGAAACATTTAAAGCCCTATGTATTCTTTAATCAATATCTCAATTTCAATGAAACGTGAACGGAAAGATCTTGCAGTAGGCTTCAATATATCAATGGACAATTTTGTTTCATTAAATTGTTTTGGAGGGCATCTTGGATTTTCTGAAAATTATGCAGAAATCCTTTAAAATGTACCGCCTAAACCACTTGGCGGATTTGAACCAAGGATCCTATGGTGCTATCCTCTAGGACTTCTATTCAGAAGTTTGATTGGTCGATTTGTTTGTGGGCATCTGGGATTTTCTAAAAATTGTCCAATATAAATGGCTCAAATGATAATGGTCCAGGTGAGCATTATGGGCCCTTGGGCCTGTTGTTAAATGGTTAACCCTATAAGCGATATATCCCAGAAAAAGTAAATCCTTTGCGATTTATCGCATATTTAAGGATTTTTTCTACTAACCCAGATGGGATAGTGCATCATTGATTTTACTATCCTAGCAGCAAATTTTACTAGCCCAATGCTTGTAAGCTCAAAACTTCTTTAATCCATTCACCAATGGATCCCTATAAAACTGATTTCCAAGGTAACCATACAGAGAAGCTGTTGAATATTTTGAAATTAATTGTCCAGAAAGCTGTTGCTGCATTAGGCAGCAACGACTTTCCGGACAAATCAATTTCAAAATATTCAGTAAAGCATTGAAGGTAGTTGAAAATCTGTTCTTTTGTCAATTTTTGGTGGGTACTGAACGTAATGACATTATAATATAAACAGTGCTTTTTCGTATTTCCTGTTTTCAGAGCGTTACTCACCCAGACGGGTTAGTGCAGGTGTAGTTTTACTAACCCATATGAAATTATCCTCGTGTTAACGGGTTATGTTAAAATCGAGCCCTGCATATTCTATTGAATATTTTAAAATTAATATTACTGGAAGCCACTGCTGCCTTCTAGGCATATTAATTTCAAAATATTCTGCTTTCCTGTATTACTGTCTTGATATTAAGATATGGGCAATTCATCGATGAAAGGTTGACTTTTCTTGTTTCAGCGCTATTCATTCAGAATGTCTTCTCACAGCTCTGTAGCGAGACTGACCTCGTGGCCGTGACCCAGAACCAGACCACTAGTTATCTACTCGAGCCCCTCATCGCTATCGCTCCGGCTGACCACCTGTTTAACTTGTTCCTGGCTTTACGGCCACACTGGCTCATCGAGTGTAAACATAAATTCGCGAGCCACGTCTTACAAACTATTCTCACAAGCTGTGCTGTGTATTTGAACAGGACACTGTGCAGTCCTGGTGCAAAGAGCAGGATCACACCTCAAACAGAAGTATCAGAAGCAACCGAGGATGAAGAGACAGGTCTTGCATATGCAAATTTAAGGAATTTATTCTTGGAATTTTTCGCTTTTATGTTGAAACATTTCCAGGAGCTATTGTTTGATAAATATGCCGGACATATTCTGCGTGTTGTTTTGGAGGTGTTAGGCAGCGTCAGTGTTTCGGAGGGAGTTATAAGGAGTAGAGTGTCCCGAGGGCAGAGCAGTAAGTCACATGACCACATTACAGTTTAGCTCAGAGTTCACAAAATAAAATCCAAGGCAGCAATGTCTTCCAATCAAATTAAGTCCAACATATTCAACAGAACATTTCTTACTCCTGTTCAAGAGTTACTAACTAACATTTTTGTGTTTTTATTATGGAAACATGTTAAATAAGCCCTTTTACCGACAAATCCCTGAAAAAGTACATTCTTTACTGTATAAACGTTATTCTGTTGAATATTATGAAATTAATTTAACTGCAAGCAGCAACAGCTTCCAGTCAAATAAGTTTCAAAATATTCAACATGTTATTGTTATGGTTGCTTTGAAATTAACATACTATTTCAGTGCTGAAAGAATTAATGTCTTAGACTAAGGAGTAATACTATATAGTTCTAACAATTCAATTTAAATTATTTTCCAAAAGTGTTATTTTTCTAGCTTGACCAGTTAAAATATATTAATAAAGTCAATTTATAAACAACCAAAATCGATCTCTGAAATCATGATCGATCTGTTGGTTAAACATACAAACCAATCAATCATCGATCAAATCGATTAATCGGACCAACACTAATGTAGCAGGTGTAATTTTAGCATATAACAATACCACCATAATGAGAGATCATTGGATGAAGTTTAGCCATATAGCGCATAACATTTGCTAAGAAAATAAAAGCAGTTTGTTTATTGAATGTCCAGTTGCAGTTGTATACCTTGAGAACCGCAGAAGTTGTTTTGGTTGGCCTGACCACTAAGGAATAGATAAGATGAAATGACGAGGGTCTTATTGAGCACTCTTGTTGTTATTTAGATGACTGAGTTACATGTATGCTGTTTTTTCTTACAGAAAACAAACCCAGTCTGTCAGTGCAAGCGATGGGTCCATGTTCTAATGACTTCAGAAAACAGCTACATATATTGTGTCGACACCTGATCAAGTTACCAGATTTGGATGGTGAGTGAAGGAGAGCCAGCCTACTGCCTATGATGGGATGTTATGTCATACACTGATGAGAGTTAGCACTACATTTGTCTGCAAACCGACACACAGTCGCACATACATGTACT